>CANNZV010004807.1:0-35082 GCA_947561585.1 Caprella mutica
CAATTGATCATTTCTATTATAAATTAAATATTTCTTCTATTATCACCACTATCATTATTAAGCAAATATTTACAATCTAATATGTGGCAAGCTACACTATTTGAAATCAGTCACTTTAATTAAGTACATTTAAAAAAAATTAAACTCCTTTTACATTTATCATTATGAATTTTCAAACTTTTCTTTCCGTTCTAGTGACCGGTTATATTCTATGACACCTGTTATTAGCATTTTACTGCAAGAATATGTCTAAATAATTACGTTACCAATATACAACATGATGATTTTTGATTATTTGTTTATAAAAGTCTTTATTATCTCAGCCAGTAAAGTTCTATATATATATTATTATTGATAATGGACAAATAATAGGTATTTACATTAAGAAAATTTTCAAGTGAAGAATCCTGTTAATAGTAATTAGGGTTGTAACAATATGCTTTCATAATCATAGATCCTAAGAAATATAAAAGAAGAGGATCAAACACTATTAATTCGTTTTAAACCTCCAATATATAGAATTCAATACAATTCAATTTGTCACGTCTATGATATTCTTATTATCCAAGACTTGAAGCATATAATCACAACTCTAATAATAATACATAAGGTTTGCAATTGTCCGGGGGTGGCAATTGTCCGGGGGTGGCAATTGTCCGGATGGCAATTGTCCGGGGGTGGCAATTGTCCGTATGGTAATTGTCCGGGGGTGGTAATTGTCCGGATGGCAATTGTCCGGGGTTGGCAATTGTCTGGGTGGCAATTGTCCTACCACCCTGTAATAACTCTAAAGTAGCCCAACATCTTTTTCCAACAGGAGTCAGGTCTGAAATTAAAAAAAATTATAAGATATTATACTACAATAAGATACACAATACTCTCGCCAATTTCTGTTTCAAAACTGTTTGCACTGCAATCTATTTTCGAAAGCGGGAAATAGAATTGAAATATATTAAGGATCGACAATCAAGGTACTTATGATGTGTGCATGACGTCATAACAACAACACTCTAAAATCATAAATAAGACAATTGAAGAATGTAACATTATAAAAACTGTTTATTTATTTCCATTATAAAAAACAGTGATGACTCCATTCATGTTATTCACACTGCTTTACCTTAATTTTATATTTATGTGTGTTGTCTTGCCTTGATGACGTCACGGTCACAAATCACTTGATCTGTGACATCAGCTCACGAGGAATATCATTATTTATAGGTAGTGACAATTGACTGATGTGGGGCGTGACGTAAACAAGGGAACAAATTTAAAAAGAAAATTAGGGGTTTAACAGGCTAGATAATTTATTAAATATAGATCTATTTTCTATTATATCAATTAACCTTGTTTAATGGTCTTAAAAATGATTTTAGAGTGTTGCCGTTATGACGTCACGCACACAACATAACTAGATTGTCCTTGTAATATTTTAATTCTATTCTCGCTTTCAAAACTAGATGGCAGAGCAAACACTTTTGAAATAAATTTGCGAGAGTAGTGTACCTTATTGTAGTACAGGCAGGACACGCTTTAAGTACAACTCACTTTAGTAAAAGTAGTCCTTATTTCGAGTCATGATTCGAAATAAGAACCGTTCGTAGACATAGAAAACTGAGACAATTTTCTGTGATTATATCACGGTAACTAAAAAAACATCAAAATTATATTCCAGATGAGGTTATTAGAAGCAATTGGTTCAGAAATTCAGCATGTCCCATTTTAGGGTAAGTTCCGTGTTATCGCACGGTTCCATATTTTCGAACACGTAAAAATCTTTATAGAATAATCATTATTTAACTTTTATTTAAATAATAATTATATTTATAATATTTTTTCTGACGTGTCCGAAATTGCAGAACCAACTAATAACTTGGAACTTAGTACCCTACTACCAAAAATATTTCATAGAGCATAAAATTGTTGTTCGTTAAATGTAGTACAATAATTATAGAAGTCTAAGTATCTATTAATTACTCACCTATACTGAGTGAGAGTTAAGCTATGGATGGATTTTAAAACATTTAATAAATGCAGGACTTTAAAATTTTTCATCACAGTCACAAACAATGAAAGACTGTATATTATTAATAATATGCTTGTATACGTTTTACTCTAGGTAATAATAAATTTTCTTTCTATAACTCATAGAAAATGAGGTTTAAATCAAGGAGTGACAATTAAAAATTTCTTTTTATTCAGTTTAGTTACCGTTTGGTAACTAAAGTGAGTCGTGATTTGGTAACTAAAGCGGGGGATGCCTGTATAGTATCTTTATTTGCTTATACTGTGTCTCGTCAGAAGCGCAATTTCTAAATTACGTATTGGGAAAACTTAAGATGCATCTAATGTCATTTTAGATACATCACTTTAAACTTAAATGCCGTCTCCACTCTAAATAAATTGAGGGGACCGTCTCCCTCACATCTGAAAAATAAGATTTGTTTGCATAAAATGATGTCTTATAGTCTCCCGGATAACGTGTTGTAAAATTTTAGAGCTTATAACAATGCCTAAAACAACAGCATAAAATGCATTTAAACTTATTTCAAATATGGAAATTGTGGACAAAGATTTAAAATAAGTTAGACCAAGTGGAAACAAAAAGTTTTGTCTCAGTGAGAGTTTATTAAATCACTTTCACATTGAATATGAACATTTGCAACTCAGTGTGCTTAGTCTAAACACCCTCTTATTTCATTTCACTGTGTTTGTGATTTATCACTAAAGTATTTTTTCTATTTACCAAATCGCTTTAAAAAATTAATCTTCCTACATCTTGCCCTTTTTATGGTATATAAATAATCATTTTCTTCTATTTTCATTTCTTTACAAGACATCTATAATCATCTTCTTCTATTTCCAATTTTTTAAAGATATCTATAATCATCTTATTCTATTTCACGTGTTCGAAAATATGGAACTGTGCAATAACACGGAACTAACCCTAAAATAGGACATGTTGAATTTCTGAACCAATTGCTTCTAATAACTTCATCTGGATTATAATTTTGAGTTTTCTTTTTTAGTTACCGAGAAATAATCACAAAAAATTGTCTCCGTTTTCTATGTATGTGAACGGTTCTTAATTCGAAACATGACTCGAAATAAGTACCACTTTTATTATAGTGAGGTGTACTTAAAGCGAGGCCTGCCTGTATAGCGAACCATTCCATAACGATTGGAATGATAGAAGTGTCCTTTTCAATTAAAATAAAATTATAATAAAAAATTTAATTATATATATAGTAATTTTATTTGTAACTATCGATAAATTATAGGATAAAAGTGCATTATAACAACCACTTATTTTGTTTAAAAAATTAACTCCTCTTAAATGAATTCACGTTTATCAACCATAATTATTTCTCTTTGATTTTCAATCGGCGACAAATCGTCCGGACACCGTCTAAAAGCTTTATTATATTTTTGAATTTTCAAGATTCAATGGATCCTTTTTCTTCGCATGAAATTCTGAGGTTAGAAGTGAAACCAGAAGAATAATTTAAATTCCATATTATGGTGAAATATAGAACCAAATTTGAAATGGTTTGCCGTTTTGTAATCAGTAACCTTCGCTCTAATGAATAGTGTAATAAAAAAATTAGAGTGGAGAGGACCTTTTAAGGAAAAGAATGGAATTTTAAGATTATTTAACATGTATTGTCTCAGTCACATCTCCTGAGGCCCAAAAATTGTAAAAAATGACCCCTACAGCCTTAAGACAAAAACGACTTCAAAGCATTGTAGCAAATTTTTTTGAGAGTATCCTGGTTATATCTTTCAGGGAAGCTTTGTACAGAGTGCATAAACTCGAATTTGTACAACAACTCAGAAATGAAAACATAAAGGGTTGAGATGTGGACTGTGTGCTGGTCAGGGATTTTCCGTTCTTCTGCTAATGAATCGACCTTGAAACTTTTCATTGAGAAATTTTAGAGATGCATTTGCGCCATCTTGTATCCACGAAAGTGAAGAACGAGTTGCAGAATGTGGCAGCATGGGCCAAATATTGTCCTGAAGTGTGAAACACCATTAACCGATGACAAGTTGCCATCATCGTCAAGGAATGCATGGACGATTGGAACCATTCCATTATTAATGGCAACGAAGATCATTAACTTAACATCATAAATATCATTTGCTTCGCAGATATTTCGAGGATTTCCATTTGTCTTTTTTTTCGATGTGATTTTTGATGGAGGAAAAAGAACTTCTCGTCAGTGATCAGTCCAACCGATTCTATTGACAGTGTTGGATGAAAAATCCACTGAAGATAATACATTCATCTTAAATATCCTCTGGTATTGCTATGTATCTATGTTCAAAAAGGGTAAGAGTGCAAAGATGTCATCGACATAGTGTTGTTATTGGAACCTAAAATGTAGGAGGAGCTTGAAGAGAAGCGACCCATCCAACCCTCACCCACCTCTCACTCTCTCCCCCACCCCTTCTGGTAACCCTGATAAATAATGAACAACTAGATTTTATTGAAAATAAAATATTCAGTTACCAAGGTTTACAATAAATTAGCTCGATTACAGATTCCACAGGTGTGGAGTCTGTGCCGAATCAGGTGTGGAGTCTGTGCCGAATACAGGTGTGCGAGGAACATCTATTTGAATTGGAATTTAAATACTGTGTGGATAAATAAACAGAGAATAATAGAACCATTAAATAACCTGTATATGATAGTTCATACATCTTAAAATGAACACATAAAATCTTTAACTATCAACTCTCAAATTAATGTATTTAACCACTAACATAAATTACTTTGAAAGTGTATTGATAAACCATAAATAGTTTACTGTAAATATCAAAGAGATAAAACTACTAGTGAGAATAATGATTAATTAATATAATAATTAATTATCGTGACCGCACATTTGCCACACAGACAATTGCCACCCGGGCATTAGTCTCATGGACATTTGCCACATGGACATTTGTCTCATGGACATTTTCCACATGGACATTTGTCTCATGGACATTTGCCACATGGACATTTGTCTCATGGACATTTGCCACATGGACATTTGCCAAAGGTGTTGTGATCACTTCTGAGGTTTGAGAATCGGCAATAGACTTACAGAATTTAATGAAATTATATGCAAGTTTATCTCTTAAGAACTAATTATTCATTATTTATTTCCCCTAATTCAGTACCTCATCTATCTAATTAATGTCTATCAATTACACAGGAAATGAAAGGATTAGAAACTGAAGTAAAGAGTCATTTTCTGATTTCTATGTTGAAAAATTTCTTTCAAAGAACACTTTAATCAGTGACTTTGAAATTTAAATATATTTCTATCGTTTCTTTGTTTCCAGCACTCACTGATAAAAATCCATGCATTGCATGTCTTATAAATATTTGAAAAGTGTCAAAATATCTGAATAATAAGTTTAATCAAATTTGTTATTATACTAATAACAGATCAGAATTTTAATTAACTCATTTATGCCAAGTGTTGCTTGAAAGCAACTCTTAAATAATAAGAAGCAAAATCACACTCACTAGTTATGATTGGTGACCGGTATATTCCACCCCGGTAAATTCCACCTTGGTAAATTCCACCTCGGTAAGTTTCACCCCACTTTACGGGTTAGGTTTTTTTTTTAGTTATTGAAATTAATTATTTATTAATATTTATATCACACTAGGTAACTTTAAATCTCATTGTATCAAATTAAACCTTTTGTTGGTCAATCACAAGCTGTTTATTTTTCACTAAACATTTGATAGAATTGCAGAAAGATAAAATGTGTAAATGCTCTTTTTCTTTATCAGTTGAGGTATTCTGATTTTCGATTATCTTCACTGATTATCTTCACTATCACTAACGCAACACCGATATTAACTTTAAGCCCTACTAGGAAAATTTGGAATAAGAATTTAGAGGAAACAAATATATTTTCTTGAAGATAAGGCTTGGTACTTACATTTCATGCAATACAAACTTATTTGAAACTCATTGAAAACTTTTCTGAAGGCTATCTACAAAATGTGTTATGAAAATGGTCGCCAGAATCCTGTAGTCAAAGTCTTGCGCGCTTCAAGACGCTTTTCGTCACTCTCTTAATTATTGCTGCGTCAGAATTTGCAGATGAGAATCCACATGATATTGTCGAATGAAACAATAGAAATGACAAAAAACTAATGATATTTGTTGCGATTGTGGACGGAAAATTCTTATTCTTATTCCAAATTTTCCTAGTAGGGCTTTAAGTCTTGCAAAAGAAAAAACACACACTGTATATGATATCATCTTGCAGTTAATATCGGTGTTGCGTTAGTGATAGTGAAGATAATCAGTGAAGATAATTGAAAATCAGAATACCTCAACTGATAAAGAAAAAGAGCATTCACACATTTTATCTTTCTGCAGTTCTATCACATGTTTAGTGAAAAATAAATAGCTTGTGATTGACCAACAAAAGGTTTAAATTTGCTACAATGAGATTTAAAGTTACCTAGTGTCATATAAATATTAATAAATAATTAATTTCAACAACTAAAAAAAACCTAACCCGTAAAGTGGGGTGAAACTTACCGGGATGGAATATACCAGTCACCAAACATAACTAGTGAGTGTGGTTTTGCTTCTTATTATTTATGTCTCGGCACTAATTTCTCATAGGGTAGCTACTAGTAGAAACAGTGCGAGTGGGGATTTTTTATTGTCCGTATTATCAACATTCCTGCAAGCGAACAAATACACACGATAAATAATTACATTCATTTAAACAAAGAAAAATGAATAAACTAGGTAACAAGATTTCAAAATTGAACTTACAAGTTTATAAATTTGGTGGATGCAGCAGACTTTTAAATAGAGGTATTACAAACGCGGTATGTTTGAATATCAATCTATACCTATGAGCGCTGAAACAGAATTAGAAAAGGTAACCTTAAAAATAAATATTTAAATAACTGAACTTTTAAATGTCTAATAGAATCGCAACCGCAAGAAGAAGAGTAATAGAAGTGGAGACTAGCAGGAATAAAAATGAAAAATAGTTAGTTTCGGAAAAAATACACAGGACTTGAAGAAGTAGTCTGACATAGAAAAAGGACAGGGCGGGAAAATTGATTGATAAGCTAGCCACCTGAGCGAAGATTGTTCAGTGCGAGCCTATTTATCCACCGCGAAAGAAGCCGTGGATAAAGAATCTAGCTAAGTAAAAGCTGATAATAAATATAATTCGATGTTTTAAATTTCTTTTGGAGATATATATTCAATATAGATACATAATTTAGATCGCATTTGCTGTCTATTTCATTACTAAAACTTTTTCGTTTTGGTAGTTATAGTATTCAGGATAGTATTGCATCGCTAATCTAAAATGCATCTGAACGATGTAGTAGGTGTTTCTTTATCGTTACTATTTTTGAAACAGTGAGTGAAATATTTCCACATCATTATAAAGAGTAGTGGTACAGTATATTGGTATAAATATTCAATTGAAACAGTTAATAAATATCTCCAATTTAGATGTGTATTTGATATCGCTTTTTCTGTCTATTCCATTGCATAAACGTTTCAGTTTAGATTGCTCTTTTATTTAGTTAAATGTTGCAAAGGCTATTCTAAAATGAATCTAAACGATACAGAGGGATCTACTTTTTACTTTTTTCGTCATCGAAGGTGAAGAGTACTTGGTATAGTTTAGAAATATAACTGAAACAACAATGTTTGGAGGGAAGATTTCCCAACAAATTATAGCAAAAGGCAAAATAAAACATATTTCCAGAAATCAAAGAGTGCATATATAATAATAGTAAATATATATATGTTCATATAAATTTTTCCTATCAAAAAGTGAGATTCAACTTGATGACCATATACAGGGTGTCCGACACTTTTGTTGCCAAACTTCAACATAAGGTAGCAATCGACGAAGTAAACAGTTTATATTCTATGAAGGTATGGTCTAAAATGCTTAGTTAAAGAGTTACAAGGTTAGGAAAGTATCGGTCTTGTACCATTTATTATTATTAGTTAACATTATTTTTTTAATGTTGCGATAAGAAACAAAACATTTTTAACAGTAATCATTTTGAGCACAAGAAATTTTATCTAAAATTAGGTTACATGTTTACGAAATGTGTTCAATGTTGCGATGCAGGCGTTCAATCATTTGTCCAATGATTGGCGGATGCGAGCAAAGACACCAGGAGTTTCACGAATTCTTGCGGAGGCTTCGACATTCCTGCCGATCAGGTTCTTTTTCCGATTGAATAGGTGCTTCATACACCAAACTCTTCAAATTTCCCCATCATAAGTAGAAATCTAGAGGCGTAACATATCATTTCGTTTCCTTGCCACGGGTTTTTTACTAATGTAAATTTTTTTTACCCAACTTCAAGTTCTTGTAACTTTTTAACTAAGCATTTTAGACCATACCTTCATAGAATATAAAGCGTTTATTTCGATGATTGCTACCTTATGTTAAAGTTTGGCAACAAAAGTGTCGGACACCCTGTATATATAATTTTCTTATGTATCATACTTACAAAATTCCTATATATTTTCTATCATTAAACAATTATGCACATCAATAAATGATTTCGGTTTCATTCATACAGGTTTTAAGTAATATAATGTTTGATGTAACTTTAAATTAAAATTCACAATTAACTTGTGATATGTTATTCAATAAATAGAATAATTATAAATATCATTCACACATTATTACCAATTATCGTTTTATTGAATTCACTGAGCCATCAAATGCCAAATATGCAATTTAAGTTAAGTTGTACTGTATTGAATTTATTAGCAATTTTCATCGAAAGAAAAAATTCAACCCAAGATTAGTTCTACTGACTAGTCTTTACTTATTTCCTGGGAATAACAATGATAGAAATTCATCAATTAACTACATCATTTTTTCTTCAAATTGGCAAATCCTTCAAAAGTTGGTGATATTGGCACGTACTTAGTCCAGCTCCATCTGAAAATCGAGAAACAATTTGTTAATAACTGAGGGGAAGTTTATTTCTAAACAGTAACTCAGCCACTTACCCTCTTAAGTAAGTCATTCCGAAAGGCATTTCGTAGGTTTGGTGGTGGTCAGTCTTGTTCTGAGTGGATGGGGTTTCCAGTTGTTTCCTCCATAGAATAATACCTCTGTCTGCGTCGCTGCCTGTTATTGACAAAATTTTCAGCATCAAAATTCTGCACGATTGAATTGCAATGCTCATTCTAATGCACGTTTCGAAATCCATAGTAACCATTATTGTTTTATATTTATATCAGAAACTGTTTCAACCAGAAGAGTGGTTGACGTCTGACAGAAAGATACACTCGCCCATCATATTTTTCACTCACATTGACACCTTTCTGGAGTCAAGCAGATAGTTCCTTGCGCATGAGACTCACAGAGAGCTCGGTCAAGAGGGGGTTTATCCATGTATTTCAGCAATGCTGACGCGAGGCTGAAGCTGTCAACAGTGCACTGAATGCATATCATACAGAGCATTGTGAAATCATGCATTCTTCATCACATATTACGTTCTACTATTCATCGCTGCTACACTAAGCTCCTAGCAACGTAAATTAATCTTCACAAATGTATTATTTAGGACTGTTTATCAGGGTTGCCTCCTTTTTGTGCTACCTTAGTTTGTCTTAGAAGTTCTCATAGAAAGAGATCAGCAGTCCCATGATTCCGTCTCGTTTGTTGCCATTAAGACAACCAAAAAATATTGTGACAGAATTGTTTTAACCAACCACGTAGACAGAGTGTTACGGGGGCCAGAACAAATAAATATATAAATTTAGAAATAATGATCAAATTACCTGGGATAGTGTTGTCCAAAATAAATCCAAGCATACCACCCACAAACATTGAAGTAGTGGAGAGAACTATCAAAACTTGATCTAACTCGACCAGTCCGGTTTTGATCAAATCTTTGTGATTATCGGCTTTCACCCACTGAAAAATAAGGAAATACTTATATTATAATGTCAACTACCAAAAACTTTATGAGACAAATTTAAGTTGACTGAACTTTTTGAGTTGATTAAATCTGTTATTATTTTACCATGGGAAAAGCCAATCCGGAGAATATTGAAAATCCAATGACAAAAAGGTTCCTGGGAGACGATAGATTCACATTTTGTAGAGCTGACAAACCTACTGAAGTGATCATACTGAACACAACGATGAAGATGCCTCCTATTATAGGCTCTGGTATGATGATAAACACAGCCCCAACCTTTCCAATAACGCCACATAGTAGCATAATGAGCCCTGCCCATTGAATCACCCTCCTTGAACCAACCTATCGATATTGTAATATGATGAGTTTAAGTTCGTTTATTATCATCTCCAAATTAATACTATGAATTTGATGAGTTAGATCACAATCTACCTTTGTTACAGCGATGGCACCAATATTCTGACTGTAGGACGTGGTTCCGCTGCCTGTGCCGAAAAGACCTGCCAACATGGTTCCAACTCCTTCTATGAAGATGCCTCTGTTAATTGCGTGTGGTGGTGGGGGTGGTGCTCCTGAATCATGTGAATTTTATAAGTGAAAGTAAAGTTTATGAGATAATTGTACTGCTCTATCATTCCGTGTGCGGACACTTGGCCGATGGAAATTTAGCCGAAAGTAGATTTAACGTAATTTTGACTGAACTGACATTTGGCCGAAAGACTTTTATTCAATGTGTATACACATAACGAACTTCGTTTAATTAATATTTCTTTATTTCCATGGAATTGAAGTTATTTTATAAAAAGTAAGATAAATTTCAATATACATAATGTGTATCCATATTACGAACTGCAAACATATATTGCTCAATAATTTGAATTTATTTATAATCATTTATTTCACAGCAAATATAAGGAGTTGAAAAAAGCCTGTCTTCATATTTTTGAACTTGTTATTATGAGTTATTATATTATATAAAAGATATAATTTTTCACTATATTGAATAATAGTACAATCCCATTTTTGTTTTCAAAATAAGAATATTTCGGCCAAATGTCCTTTTGGCCAAATATCTTTTCGGCCAAATGTCATTCGGAAAAGTGTCCGTCAACCCTATTCTTCTATGATATAAGTTTTGGAACCAGAAAAGCATATTTGTGTTTATTTTGTAGCAAATGAAGACGAAGCAGTCACATCACTGTGACCAACATCATCAGTTTTAGTGCGTTGATCTCACGCACGCTTATTTTCCATACTGTATGTTTTAGTTTTGCTACTACATATGTGTTGATACGACAAACATATCATGAGAGAAAGTTATGGTGAGATCTTAATCTTCTATTGCACTAGAAAAAGTTGTCTTCTGGAACATAGATGTGTCCTACCCAATAATTTATTTTCCCTCTGTCTATTTACATCAAGCTTTCATTAAAAAATTCTGCTTTATGAACTTCATATGAGCTTGAACGTTTAAAATGTTTATACATAAATTATTTGTTGCACATTGTACATTTAGTATAATTAATATTCTCACCAGCAAGTTTAGCGCATGCGTAGTAGTCGCCAATACTCTCCACAATGGTTGCTAGCACACCCGCAAGAACACCAATCACTCCAGCCAGAGTAACCTTCGGCAAACCCCACTGACCTGGTAGAAGAGGTAAAATGGGTAAATTTATAAAAACTTATTTTTATAAATAAAACATAATAATAATTGAAGCTTTCCTTTACAATTCAAAAAACTTATAATACCAAGAAATGTAATTTGAAGAAATGTGAAGGTTTAACAAAAAAAACAAGCATACATTTTTCAGCGGTGTACCTACATAAATATATGCTGCTTCTCTATGATACAGGGTTCGTTACCTGATTATGGAATTTGAATTATTCATATATTGTGAAATATTTCATTTTGTATATTTTGATATCTGGTTTAAATGTCAATGTATTGTAATTAATACTTAAAATATAAATCATACTAATATTCGAATTGAATAATTTTAATTTGAATACGTATCATTCAACTATATGAGAACTGGAGACTCTGTAATATGTGATTACAATTTTTATTGTTTGAGTATAATCAAACTGTAATATATAAAATAGAAATCTTTCTATTACATAGATTACTGTACTATTTTCGTCCATTGATACTAATTCATAGGAGTATAAATAAGCCTCCGTTATAAGGTGTTTGAAATGCCTAATCCATCCACCTACTTCTTGATCACACTCGGATTAAAATCTCCAGTACTGATCCTCTTAACTCTAAGAGGTACTCAATAATATTTAATGAGACTAACTTCTTCAGTAGCATCAATTACGTACATGGATAGGGTACTCTGAACCATGGAGCCTCTGCAACCACCGTCAGTCTGCGGTCCGTTCTGGCTGCGTTGAACTCGTCCAGAACATTAGTTTCGGTAAGGATGTAGCACACTAACCAGGCTATACCCACAGCAAGTACAACCTGAAACAGATTAAGATTTCTAGGTGTGTTGGAGGCTAAATGGAGGGGATTAAAAAAAGATTGAGTGAACATACGTGATTCTTCAATAGCTATTAGCGTTACCAGGTCAAATTCTAAGTGGACTCTATTAGTAGCATGTTAAAGAGTTCCACTCATCGATAATACACAACTTACCCCCTAGTGAAAACGATAGACTTAAAGATTAATGAAAGGTTTTACTTGTTTTGCAATATCTTCTCCATTTAATACAATAATTAATGAGCTTTATGTAGAAATAAATACAGGGTGGCGCAAAAAAAGGAAACCCATTTTAAACCAGTTTATTTTACAAACTATCAAAGCTGGAAATTTTCTAAAGACACAGTTTTATTCGTTTACTTACGTTAAAAATTAAACATCCAACAGCGAATTAAAAAAAGGCAAATAAAAAGGGCTTGCGCGAGCACGAAATACACCAAAAAAATCATAATATGAATAATTTATTTCCATATGGTAGTAGTTAAAATTAAATCCTACAATTTTTCATTCAATTAACGTTATTGTTATTGACTCTTTCATTCATGGAAATACATCTTCATCACCAATCAAAATATCTTCTACAAAAATGTGCATTTTTTTGCAGAAACCCTTTTGCAAAATTTAGACGGTGAGGTAAATCAGTTCTAAGAGTTAGAGCCTTACAAGCTTCTTCAAAGGATGATATCTCAAATTGTGTTTAACAATTTATTTAAATGTGTCTTAAATGATATTTAATTCTTACCATCTGATTTATATTTCGTATTCTCAATAAGCTGTTTATGAAAAAGATTATTGTTTTCATGTGTTCATTCTTTTCTCATGTGACATGATCACTTATTAAAAATTTAAGGTGGTTTCTTCAGTTTCGAACTTACGAACATTTGTCAATACGGTTTTATAGCTGTTAGAAATCTTTCCAGAAAGCGTTTTTCAAAATGTGGTTGAACCTGCGTAAAACTTACAGTGTTTAAAAAAATTGTCACAACAAAATCTCTTTGTTCTTTTGAAAGCTGCATTTTGAGGGTTTCGAATAGGAGAAAAAAATTAATGGCGAGATTATTTTATAAAGATATCAATTTCATCTACAAAAAACCAACTTTCAAATGGTAATTATTTGTTTTAATTTCTATTATTTGTTACAAAAAAAAGTAGAATTTATTGTTTCTACATCCATATAAAATGAATTATACCTTATGAGTTTTTTTCATATATTTCGTGCTCGCGCAAGCCCTTTTTATTTACCTTTTTTAAATTAGCAGCAGGATGTTTAATTTTTGTTGTAACTCTTAACAGATTATCAATTTAGATGCAAAAAAAGTGAACGAATAAAACAATATTTTTAGAAAATTTCTAGCTTTGATAGTTTGTAAAATAAAATAGTTTGAAAATGGGTTTCCTTTTTTTTTGCGCCACCCTGTATAGTGGAGTTAAAGGACTTGTGTAAATATTTGAAACCATGTACAGAATAGGGTATTTTTAATTTATTATATATTCTGTAAAATGACCAATGTTATTGACTTACTGGAATGAGTTTAAAAATGTAAGCCTTATCCATTGTTACTTTTCCGTTCTTGTAAGTTGGTACTGGAACTGGCACATCTCCCAGGTATTGGGAGAAAATTATCAGCAGAAATATTGTCCTGTAAACAATTACAATGATTAAAATTACAATTATTAAATGATTAAATTAAATATTGAAAATGAGACTGAGTTGACTTCAATGGATTTCAATGACTGGAATAGTTTACAATCTAATAGCATTTTTTAACAGTTTAATATTCTTTTACAGAATTCATACTTACAAAATGGCTATTCCCCAATTCGAAGCACATTTATCAGTAGCCACAGGATATAAGGAGAATCCAATTAGAGAAATGGTAGGTACTATCACCAGAGGTGTGATCCAACGCATTAGAACGCCTATGGCACCTAAATCAAACAAAAATGAGTTATGGATATGAAGAACATTCTAATAGGAATGTATCCATTATAGTTAGCAAATTTTAATTACCAGTAACTCCTACTAGTATTTGGAAGAGAGAAGCTATACAAATTGCTCCCTGGATACTTCTTATTCTGACAGTCCACAGCTCCTCTACATCATAGTTCTCCATTTCATCTTTTTCAGGACAAGGAAGGAGAGCCAAGATCGCCAAAATTGGACCTAGAAATCCGTGTGTACCTCCTTGAACTATTGGCAATCTATGGTGAGAGATTTCGATTTAATGTTAAAGAATACGCTTTTTTAATGATGATTATCTAATTATGAATGGAAATGCCTACCTTACTCCAAAAGTAGTCTGCATCACTGTGACCAATCCTGACACGAAGATAATGGTGGAGGCTATCAGTGCTCTAGCAGGGTGGTGGTCAGGCAGGCAAAGTAGAGGCGTTAGGAGGTAGGGAATGCTCACTGTGGACTCTACCATCATCAGGTAATGCTGTGGAGAGTATTGGGTTATAATAAATAATGATATCATTATAAGAAGCTATTTGGTTATTCAGTTTCACTTGATATCTACTTCATTCTTCCTCAGTTTTACCTGCAATCCCAATAAAATACAGGTGTACCATGGTGGATTATCTTCTACAGTGTATAGCAGTTTTTCAGAGCTGCTTTCAATTCCACTGTTAGGTACATCGTCCTCTCTCTTATTAGGTACTTCAGACTCATGGAACCGAAGCCTGGCATCACTCATCTCCAGCACGGCGTCGTTACCTTCGTCAAGTCGGGAGTTTAGAGCTTCAGGCGGAGAGTCGAAACCTAAATTGGTATATCCAGTTCTTTCCTGTTTATCTTCATCCTTATTTGCTGGGATTTTTAAACTCTCTTTGTTAACATCGTGAGTATTATAAGTAGACATTTTACTTAAAGGGTCATCTGAAGAAGATTGAAATTGATGATGAAAAGAGTATATTATTATTGATGAAATGATTATATAATATCAACTATAATCGGAGTAATATGTATATGTACAACAGTGAAAACACCCAGTATATTAAATTAAAATGGTTGATTTCTTCTTCATTTTTGGTGAAGACATGTTATGTAATAGTTATAGTTTCAATGAATAAGGTTCTATAAACTTATATTTCCATATACTGTCGTGCTGTCTCTTTTGTCTCTTAATGATATCTTGATGAACATAATAAATATATGAATAATTTATCAAAACTATTTTCTAAATTCTAATAATCTAGTGTCTTATATGCTAAAATCGTAAAAAAATTCACATTTTAGACCTAGCGTAAATTCTAACTTAGCTAAAACAGTCTAGTTTCTTCAAAACGATAATTTTTAATGAGTTTAAATGTCAAGACGGAATGAGCTGTTCAAATTTTGAAGATACAATGAAATATCGAGGCGGCAACTTTCGGGGTAAAATTTGCGAGTGCCAGAAAAAAATCACTCGTAGCTCATCTAAATGAAAAGCTACAGATTCGAAACTTGTTTCATTGAATAAATTCCATTTCGTACATAAGATTATGCAGAAATAATATTTATAAATATAAGTTGAGTGATAATTTTCCCATGAAAGATATTGGAAATAAACCTTTAGATAAGCCTGAGTCACTTCTGTGAAAACCTTTCTAGAACAGTTGGGAAAATGTTACAGCCGTGACCGGAAAATTCGTCCACGGATTATTCGTCCACGAATTTTCCTAGCACCGTTACAGCTATTCTATATACCACTATACACTGAGTTTTACTTAGGGACATAAAACAATAAATTGCTTTTTCGTAATTTAATCATACATTTTCGTAAAATGTGAAATCAGTAATCTGTAAAATAGTTAATTACATGATGATAAATAAATCTTGAAGTTGTTTCAGTATGATCAATATTGATCAATCTTCTTACTAGTTATTGTGAAAATCAATGTAGGTTCAGATATATATTTTTGTTTACCCCTGAGATCATTGAGAAGTAGTGCCTATCACAGTGAATAATAATTATTAGCATGTTCAATTTTATTCCTAAATTTCCATTTTTATATTTCTATCCTTCCTTTAACACATTATTGCTAAGTAAACCATGCTTTAGCACATTGTTCGTATTTGCCATGTGTGTTCTATTCCTTGAGTTCAAGGTCACTATGACGTTACTTTACCTGGGATAAAAGTCGTCACCGCTAGAATGGAAAATTTATTATTTGTTCCTAGTTTCTATCATCTTTCCTAATTAATTCGCAGGTTAAAAAGAACCAAACGAAACTTTTATCCTTAACTACTGGCCTCTGAATCTGATTCTGGCCTCTGAAGTATGTATGCATTCACCTAATATCAGCTTCCAGAAGAAGTCCTATTTCAATCCTCATATTTGCTGAACTATTGGTAGTAAGATGAAACTTTAGAAGGAAGAATACACATTTGCAGTAGGATGAAACTGCTACCATTTAAAAAAATAAATTCAACACTATTTTCTAAATGTCAAAATGTGGCAAGATTTCTGGATCACTTTTTAAAACTAATACTGAAACTATTATTCTGATCATTCGTATTTATTCACTATTATTTGAAGTATAAAGTATATCACAATGAATTATGAAGCACAAATCAGCCTTCTACTTTCAATTCACTTTTCACAATGAAAGTGAAAGTGCGACATCGTGCGACTGGAGGAAGATTCTTTCTCGTGTTTGTTTTCGCTGCAGAACCTTGAAAGCTTCCAGGACAACAAAGTCTTGTATTCTATGTAAATATTTTGCAAGTAAATACATTGTAAGCATAGTTAGATCAAACAATTTGTTTTCAAGAGTCTGGTTAAAAATTCGTTAAATGATACAAAGTTTTAAAATGATATAATCATTATAATGTTGATAAAATGGTCAAAAAATTGAAAGTGATTCAAGTGAACCTAAATTTACGTTCTTTAAAGCAATTATTTAATTGCGGTAAATAAATGCTTCTACATTCGACAAATGAAAATTAAGTATCTAATAGCTTAGAGTACAAATATCTCATACTTACATAGCCATACATATTGTGTAAATCAAGCCCATATAGGCTGTATACATAACATGTTTTGGCTAAAATAAAATATATTATGTTTGTTTGTTAGTTTGTCAATATTGTGAGAATAACTATAGTTATTTTTTTATTCACTTATTTTATATACACTGATCAAATATTTAATTCATACACCAATATAATGCGTTTCAATATCATTAACTTTAGGTATAATTTTGTTAGGAAAAAATTGATAATAAATGCACAAAACTTTTTATCCATAAATGATTTTATGAGAATTTAAACAGGTTTTTATTTTGAATGTTAGAGTTCCGAGTAACTGAGATTATTAACCGGTTAGCTTTAAATTAAACTACAGTGAATTAAATAAGAATTTTGAAGATTTACAAGTGGTTTAGATTCACACAGAAAAATGAAGGGTGTAAATAAACTGTATAAAACCCTTGGATTAATTTAACAAATCTGAAATTATACGTACAGCAATTACAAAGGTGAGTCTGATATCCTACACAGGAGATCACCATTAATAAATAGTCACTCACAATGGATAGAGCAATGTAAATTCTATAAATTATATTCATTTTAAAACTAATAATCTAAGACCTATTTAATTTAATGAATAAGTTTGAAGGTCGTTTATTTTCAAGGAATGAAAAGAATCCAAAATATTAAATTTAGAAGTGTGATTTTCTAGGAGGAAAACTTGAGACTTTATTCCAGCTTTAACCATTCAGAAAGTGACGTAGAACTTGTGGTTATGACGCAAATAGTAGCAACTACATGACTGTACATAAAGTATGTAGCACCTGTATAATGTATATGTTGCACTCTATATTAGGTGTGTTTATGTTCCAGTTGCACAAAATATTGAGCATATCAACATTATATTATATAAAATAATATACAGTATTTAACATATATACATATACGCACAATTGCACATACCTACACCATATATTTAGTTTCGTATAATTAGAGAGATAATTATGGTTATTGCCATATAAAAAGTTGAAGCCATAAATCTTTTTACAAATATAAACTGATAAATAAGGATAAAATTAATCATTTTTGATTGATAATCGTATATTATTTCATTATGTATGATTAGAACAAAATGTTACGCTATTCAAAATTTCCTCATTTTTTTCCCAACGCATTTTTTTAAATCTATGTGTTCCGCAGGTGCTCACCGAAAGTAGATTTTTCTCCAGTACGCGGGAGGTGATTGCCAAAAGATCCTCTTCTCAGATGATGGAATTTTCACAAGAAAGTTTGAATCGCTAAAATGATAGGATTTATGAAGTAATTCATGAGCTTCAAAGAGAACATCAATCGGGATATCATTCAGGGTCTATAGTACCATGTGACCACTAAGCTTCATTTTTGCTATAAAATGATTTAAAGCTACTGCACTTGAATATTTTCATTATGTTCTTGAGGGAATTTTTTTTTTTGTACCATATCTCTGTTTAATGGAAAAGATTTGTGCTCCCAAAAGGACTCAACACTCGGAGCCACAGTAACTCAGAAGTGGTTATCTCTGATTTCATAGGACTGAAGATTGGCCCCTCAGGTAGTCCAGACTTGAACCCTTAGGATGACAAGTTATGGTCAGTATTAAGGGCCGTACACACGTATTGTTTTTTTAAGTCTTTTCACCAGACTTTTTGCTAAGTTCCTCCTACTTTTTCTACAAGAATTTAAGAAAAAACGATATAATTGTTATTTATTTTAGATGTTATCATGGATGCCAACTTAAATATTAATTATTATATCGTTTTTTCTTATATTCTAGTGGAAAAAGTAGGAGGAGCTTAGCAAAGAGTCTGGTGGAAAGACTTAAAAAGCCCTACGTGTGTACGGTCCTTTAGAGGCAACACAGAGATATCGACTCTTAAAAAGCTTTTTTGTTATTTCAGTGGCCACATTTCCAAGGAATATCGTGCGAACTGTCGTTCGTTGATGAAAGATCACAGCGATTAAAGCAATGCGTTGAGAAAAAGAAAGTCATTATGAAAAAAGTATAGCATGACATTTTGTGTTAATCATTCATAATGAATTATGAGTAAGTATCAATCAAATAAGATTATTGTTTACCTTAATATCAGATTATGTTTATAAAAGTATTTTTGTCTAGACTATGTAGATGCTTTATATACAAAATCCTAAATATAACAATATTCAAATATTAACAATTACAAATACAATGGTATTTTATTTTAGATTTGATGAATTAATTCTTCATCACAGGTAGCAATGGTTCTCGAGCCAATATTGTGAATGTTGTCCCAATATTGGCCCAAAAAACATTGCTACCTGGGAAGTCCCTGTCTCTCTTTCTATCATGCTGACCATTTCAGCAATTATTTGCTGATCTTGGTACATGTCTGAGGGTTTTCAACATTTCCCCGATAAGGAATTTATTCCTTAGGTATAAAATTGCATTTCCAGAACAGTATGTATAATTAGATCTCGAAGGAACATAACCTTTTTATCTCTCACATTAGTTAATACCAAATCTCTATTCAATAATATGATTAATAACAATCTGTTATCCTCTGTCAATACTTTGTACTGTTTTTTTGTTCTTTCCGCATACTTTGAACTGTTTTTTTCCTTTCGGTATATATTCTTCCATCTTCTCTCCCCGGTTTGTATTAATAACTACACAAAATTTGAACTCTTTATATATAAGTAATTAGCAAACTAACTCATTAACCAATTATAAAGTTTATTCTGTTTGATGTACATACAATACACTTTTAATGGGCTTCTGAGAATAATTGTCTGCATCAACTAAATGAAGAGAACTATAAAATCGGTTGATGAGATGTCATCATATTTTGTACTGTACTCCTGTTAAACTGAAAATTAGTAAATAATAAATAATAACAGCAGGGTTTTAGTAAAATTATTTCGAATATTATTTTTACTTAACTAACATATTAAAATGCGAATAATTTCTTTAAAACAGCTGTTAACAGCTGCTTACAAACTAAATAGATAATTGCTTGTTTTAAACGCAAGCGATAACTATCAAGTATATTAAAATTTACCTGCCTCATTTCCATATTATTGCAATAAATATTTAAGATGCCTTTGCCTGTTACTCACATTTTTCAAGTTATAAATCACTAAATTAGTGATGTTTTCCTTTAATTCACTGCATTGTACTCATCTCCATTGAAGCGTTGACTCACTATTTTCCAGGATATAACAACTATTGTTATAATGTAATTATATGACATTATTCAAAAAAATGATAGAATTTACAGGTTTCACTCTTTTCCCTAAGATATCATTTAATAACCAACAGCAAGTAAGGTGAAATGTGTTTGACTAAATTACTGTAATTATCAGACATGTTTGCAATAGTGCTTATGTCCATTAGAAGCTGCTGGAGCGTTTGGCAAGCGGTTGCTGCCTCCACCAGCGCTTCAACTCGACTAAATTACCAGCACAACTGAACAAGTGACTCCCTATCTGGATAAGCGGTAAACTTATGTATATATTGGAACTTTTAGTGAATGAAAAGTTGTTAATAATTAGTGATTTGCTTGTGAGAATTCATTCGTCTGAAATAACCAACCAGAAGAATATTATATTATTATATTCTTGTACCTAAGTGTGATTTTCGCCGCATTGCTAAGAATGGTGCTGCAATCTGTTTGTTTACCTAATCAGCTGACTAGTACGATTTGAAATAAATGACAGTAATGAAGCCTGAATAAAAAAACTCAATACAAAGTAAAATGAATTAAAAAATTATAAACGAGAACATGAATAAAAACACACAGTCAAACAATGGAAAGTTAGCGATATCGTCCGCATGTGCTTTATCATTTGTGCTAACTATGGTTTGACAATTAATTAAATATTTATTCAAAATGTAATGTATAAAATAAGTTATTTTGTCATAAGATAAATCACTTTTAACTTTTACGATAGAACTATATTTATATTTAAAGAATCATTTGGTATTCGCCATTAACCCAAGGTTAATCACGTATGGTTTCTAGGTCGAACTCTTTCAGTAGGTATTTTTGGTTGCTGAATTCTAAGCAATAACCATTTGTGTGGTATCAAGGGAACTCCTTGCTGAAACATTTACTTTCACAATTGAAGCTGGGATAATGGAGACATAATTTCTTAATAACAGAGCCCCTTATTATTTATGGAGACTAGAAAGGAAACAGAACCATATTGTAAAGTATAGCAACACGGGAAAAAATTATAGTTGTACCAGCAGAGATAGAAGAGGAACGCCATTTAATCTTCAACGATCTAAACGTAAATTTCTCTCTGGAAATGCAATAATCCATGTTCCATGCTGCTAACTGCTCAAAATTCCATTATTGTTGTTTAGCGGGAATTATATGGTCAGATGCAATAACCAGAGAAAGATGCATCCACTAGAGAAAAGCAAATTAGCAGGGAGAAAAGAACAAACAAAACTTCGTTGTGGAGGGAAAACCAGGTCCATCTCTCTCAATTTCTCTTTGATTAACACCAGTCCTTCCAGCATATGAGTCGTGGCATGTCCGTATAGTTCAGTAAGTCTACCAAGAGGACTTTCAGTTGGTTATAAACTTCTAGATGGCTACTTGAGCTTTTCCACAGACAAGAAATAAATAGGGAGTCTTATATCTTCCAAACCTCAGAACTGACCCTTCTTTTGAGATTGAAGTTGGAGTTAACGCTAATTTGAGATTTTATATATTTAACACTCTATTATCTAAAACTTTGTTTTTTTAGATGACCAGTGATATCAGATGCAAAATGAAATAAATATATGCATTTATAAGTTGCAAGAAATTTGTTGCACATTTCATGCATTTCTGGTGGTTCAAAGAAAGTTAAGTTAGAAAGTTAGAGCTGATTAGAACGCCACATTAATATGGTTCTTGAATTTTCTTGAACATTATCATAAACATTTTGAATAACAACTTCATCTCATTCTGCTCCTTGTCTTCCAGAGTGTTTTGTATCGGGTACAGTTGAAAATTCACGAAATCGTTTTTTCTGTGTTGATGGAAGGGATGGAATTCTCCTATTGAAAATTCGCATGAACTCTCTTTGTACAGCTACAATAGATCCATTAGAAGACTGATAAATTTCTGCAGTTCTTGTGCATTTTATTTCTGTATATATTTTATTTGCATTAACTCTTACTATGTAGATGTGAACGGTATTTTGGGTACTTTAAATTTGAAACATTATATTTTGTTTACAATTAACCAGACCTTTGCACGGTCAAATAGTAACATTCGACTATTGTCACAAACAAAAGGTATGCATATTATAACTTTGCAATAAAGGAAAAAGGCACGTCTGTTCCAATTTTTGGTACACTCCTCGTATGTTGATGTTCGCTAAAACTTTCTTTTTATCATCGATAAATTTTAAAGTTTACTGTACTGAAATTACACTGTTTAATTTGTTCATTATAATATTTTATACAATGCACACTATAATTAATTCTTATGCCTATCTTTACCTTACCTAAGAGTGATTACAGTGGTTCGTTGTATTCAGTACCGCAATGTCAATTAATTCTTTTTCTGTAAGAATATTAATGAAATAATAATATATATTGATTCTAAATTGGGTCATTTCAATAATACTTTACTGATGATAATGAATATATATAGCTGTAATTATTATGGTAGAGCTAAATTCAGTAATGAAGTAAATTCTCATAACTATGTACAATAATACGAATTAAAGATTTAAGTAAACTTGAAGAAATCCCTAACAATCATTGGCTTCTGATAGAATAGCAGGTGGAAAAATCTAACTTTACACTATATTTTTATTTCTCCGATTAATAGTACATTATGTAGAGGAAATGAATACATCTGGCTATAGGGATAAATATATATTGCAATAATCTCTGCTGAAGACATCTTTGATTAATTTCAGGAATTTAATTTCCAATTTAAATTACTAAATAACAGTTTTTCTCTTTGTGGTTCACAGGTGCAAGTGATCGTTTCTGTTGAACTGTGGGAAATACACTTATTTTTAACGTTTGATGTTAATTAAATTGAAAGATGGTTATTTGGATGGTTATTTGGTTAATAGTATGGTTTGGAGAAGTGAAGTAGAAGGGAAAAGAAGAAATGTTTATGAGATGTGGAGGAGATTAGAATTAGAAGAAATTAAAAGAACTTGAGCAAGAGTATTGAGAATTTGGATTAAGAATGTTAATTGGCAGAGATAGAACACCTAAATGGAAAATCTCTATACCAATGGAGAATGTATGTAGACGATACATCGCATGTATCGTCATTTAATTCATTTTGTGTATCATTAATGAAGATGAGCCTGGTTTATCAACTTACGCTGAAATTATCGTGCTTTGAACTGTGTTCTTCGGATCACTGAATTAACTTACTTTTTCTCATACGTCACAGAGTTTATCCAATGAACTGAATAGCAAGTAAGGAGCAATATAATCTCTAATAATTAGCAAAGTAAGTGGAATTGAGATTATTTTTTGTACTCTATTGAAACATATTATATGAATCATCGATCATATAATGAAGTTTGGATTCTCATAAATGAATTCATCTTTCAATCTAAAGCATAACGTTATTATGCCAACCCCCCCCCTCCCCCCCCCCGTTACATCTAATTCGAAAGTTTCATTTATACCTGAGACCGAAATTTTCGAGACCGAATTTTCCGCTCAAATCTTATGTTAAATAAATGTCAAAAGATGTCAAAGATTCAAAATTACAAATTTTGCGTATCATTTTACAACGGTTATAATGTTATCCGATTTTGATAAATAAACTACACATTTCAGTACTCATAATTTCAACTTTTTCTATTATTGTTGTTTAATAACACCATTATAAACTGAGACCGAATTTTCAGAGACCGAAATTTCCGTGACCGCACAATTGCCACCCGCGGACAATTGACACCCCCGGACAGTTGCCACCCGGACAATTGCCACCTCCGGACAATTGCCACCCAAATATTTATTATCAGGCCACTTAACTTTAAAAATGGAGATGAAATATGTATATTATTTTTGTACGATTAATTATTATTTGTATACATTAAAAGATAATAAAAATTCATTACACATTTAATATTTTCCTTTTTAAGTGACTGCATTCACAGAGTAGCCTTTCTGCATCCATGAGCATTGTCACCCACGGTGGTAGATGACTTTGTTCATGGAGCCACTTTCCTTTCTGACTGCTTCTTCAAGTCCCTTGTACTTAATTTCCTTTTGATGTCAGTGATAAAGTCATTAGTAAACCAAATTTCTGGAGCAGACGATATTCCATTAATAGAATTAAAATATCTCGCCCGGAATAGGTCTTTATTTATAATTATTTGCTAAAGGAAAAACAGTAGGTATTTATATTACTACCCAGTAATATAATTTACAAGTTAAGAATCCTAAAAATATAATTAGGGTTGTGACGATATGTTTTTAAAATCCTAAATCCTGAAAATGTTATAGACGAAGGGAATTAAACAGTTTTGAATCGTTCTAAAGAAGTGGTAAAAAGTATTCAATAATATAAGATTAAAAAAATATTAGATTTAAAAAGCACATTCAGAAACCGAATATTTTTTTTTCTTTTATTGTATATAATTAATAATTTATCGTACAACAATAATATACATATTTTATCACCATTTTTAAAGTTAAGTGGCCTGATATTGATTATTTGGGTGGCAATTGTCCGGGTGGCAATTGTCCGGGGGTGGCAATTATCCGCGGGTGGCAATTGTCCGCAGGTGGCAATTGTCCTAGCACCGAAATTTCATAGAACCAATATACAGTATGTCTCAAAAAAAGTTTACCCATTTTCAATTTATAATAACTTTTGAACGAATGAATCTATTTTGAATTAGTTCGAACTATTTGACGTAGAATCTTATTTTCTATCTTTTTTTCATTATAACTAATTGAAATACAAAGCTCATGCCAATACTCTTCGAAAATTATATGTTAGGTTCCAAAATGAAAGTTGCTCAATCAAATCATTGTGAATAAAACAAGAGACTGTACATTTTTTACTCAAATAACCTGTAGTTAATTTAATAAAAAGGAAATCATTATTCAATCAGAACAAACGTCTCTATTATTCTCTACCTTCTACCTTCAACTGGACAATCATTCCTATCTATGCTAATTACGGTTCATTTCCCAATGCTACACATTTATCCAAAGTGATCATTTCTCCCTTGAATTCTTCTTCTCGTATGTATTATTTTTTGGTGGATCATTTTTTGGAGCCCAATGTCTGTGAATCTGTCGGTTGACAAATTCATTGATACAGAAAGCTGCTTCATATCCAATAATATATCTGTTTGTTAAATGTTCTGGCTGTCCTGTAAACCACTACGTAATGTCAATCGCCATTATAAGTCATCTTCACTAACCCCCAAAATTATGAAAAACCAATGATTATTCTGATACTGATTGTATGTTCATTGTTGTAATTCCGATTAGATTTTTACAAACGAACCTTAAATGTTCGGTCTTCGTCTAAATTGTAAATCAAATCATTTAACCCTAATTGGACTGACAAAATTTTATAGGATTCTTTACACAATGATATTTAGGAAACCAGCGGCTCGATTTATATTATTTTTTGTCAGTTAATAGCTTTTATCATAACGGAGCAAAATTTCATTTACCAAAGATGGATGGGAATAGTGTTATTATATTGAATGAATTCGATTTGTTGAGCTTAAACTCCTCAGTCAGTCTTTTAAGAGTTAAAGTTTCTACATATGTCAATATCTCTCTCCTATTTTCTATCTTTACCCGAATATTCAGTATTAATTAAATTAAGCCTACCTAACTGAAATTAAAAAATAGCAGCTTAAAATTTGCAGTTCGGAAGTAAAACTTGGATTGATCGTAGTGTATTGATTATTAATAAAAGCATCCCTGATAACATTGCACTATCGGGCCAACGTCGGTAAACGTTGGCAAAGTAAAGGCACGATCGGGCATTGGCACCACAATGCTATTACACACTGGGCCAATGTATGGTAAACGACACTGGGCCAACGGTTACCAAACAGAACTGGCCCAATAAAGGGAAACATTGGTTAATCAATCCATTGATTATTTGATGAACTAGTATATTTATTATACTGGTTTGCCGGATCTATTTGGCAGTTGTCGCCAGAATATCAGAGAGGTTACTTAAGAAACATTGCATGGTTGGCCCAACTACGGGTACCATTGGTTCAACAGTGGCAGCAACGGGCGATGGCTTGCCTGTGCTTAGAGGCATTGGCCCAATGCTGGCTGCCGATGCTTAACCAACACGATCCTAGCCTTCATTGGCCCAATGTTGGCTGCCAGATCATAGCCAATTGACATTGTGGCCATCATCGGCCCAACGTTGGCTAGCATCCACATGAAATGTATATAAATTAATCTTTTTTAATCTGTGATATTGTTGACATGTTATATAAAATTGATTCTAAATAATCAATTTTAATATTGTAACGTATTTTTTAAATTTATTAAGATAAAGTTATAGCCTAATCAAATTTATAATATTCGTGTTTGTCATATAAGTATACTAATGGTAGTTTATTAATATATTATGATGTAGTACCTGGACAGTATATTGATAGTTGAAATGATTAATAACATGATTAAATTAATCGAATTGTACCGAATCGTCAATGATGATTCCATATTTTAGGGAAGAGAATTGGCGGGCCATTTTCATAAGATTTTAGAACTGAGGTCTGAAGAACATATTATAAAATATGGAGGCGCATGGTTCTTCACACTTGCATTTTTGAGCGATCCAAGAACTCGTTAAGCAGAAGAAGAGAAAGTTAACATATTATCATATCCTGAATACATCCTCAAAAAAACTGAAGACATTTTTTTTATAGTTGGCGTCGGTGTCATTTTTGTAAGTAGGCTGTAGCGCTGAGTTCCTAACTTCTAATCATGCTGTAGATTAATATAGTACTTAGGGTCACACAGGTAAATTGCGGTCCTTTAATTTTTGAATGCAGCCCTCTCAAGAGTCTCTAAATCATTATGAACCGAAATTACAATAAAATGTTGCCTAGCTATCAAAAGAAGCGCAGTGCACGTTATAATTCATTAATTTAAGTATTTAACGTGTGTTTTGAAGCTATGATGTTTCTGTTGTTAAGTGTTCCGCAATTTACCTGCTTTATTTAAATTTTCTTTATTCTGCGAAAAATAGCCTTTAGTTTTCTAAAAACAGTTTTATTCTATTTTATTGACTAAGCATATTTTTTTGTTATAAAGATTTTATTATTTATATATCGAGAGGATTGTGTTGGTTATCATTTTATCATTTCCATGTTGATTTCATTTATTAAAATGTCTGGTTAAAATGTTTTCTTTTATTTACCTAATTGAGATTCATTATAAAAATAAATCCTAGTTTGGACTAGAGCGGTTAGCAACGGTATGTCGCCGTCAGCCGTAGCTATGCCATCATGGGCCAGTGCTGGCCCACAGTAAAATATAGTTGGCTATAGAGCGGTTAACATCGGCATGCCGTCATCAGCCGTAGCTATGCCATCATGGGCCAATCGCCAATGCTGGCCCAACAATTAAATTACAGTTGGCTTTAGAGTGGTTAGCATCGACATGCCGTCGCTAGCCATTGTCAGCCGTTGCTATGCCAGCATGGACCAATGCTGGCCAGCGGTGCAAAAGGCATTGGCCCGACGTTGGCACAGAGATGGCCCGATCTGGCACGGTTGGTTTGCCGGCGTTGGCCCACCGTCTTATTCAACGGCCGGCCGTAATGGCCCTACGTTGGCCTAACACTGCAATGCTTCTGGGGTAGGTGTAAACGATCTCTTCCAACTTTAATCACACCAAATAGCCAATTTAATATCCTCAATTTAGTATATATTTCAAATTGTAGCCGTTTCTGGCAATTTATTATAAATGAGCCTGTTAGTTATCCCTTCAAATATTACTTTAACACTTTATTTATTTCATTCGTAAAAATGAGCCTGGCCGCTAGTTAATTCATATATTTTGTATAAAAAGTTATTTTTCCGATTGATATAATTATTTAAATTGTAAATTAAACTTTCTATCTAATTTCTAATTAAAATATTATTATTTGGTTAAATTAGTGCAGGTAAAATAATATACATTTGAATTTGAATAAGTGACTGTTAAATACTCTTTCACCCTGATCCCGATATAGTAGAAGATGTATTTATAGGATGGTTACTACACAGTTACTACATTGTGAAAAGTAACTGTTGTCTTCACGTGTCCTGTATAGCGTAATCTAATACGCCTCTAATATAATAATAGTAGTGGCCGTAGACCGACATGACATCGGCAACATAATGTATTAAACTATTAATAAGAGGTTTATAATTCATTAATAAGACGTTTATAAGTTATTCGTGAGACATTTATAAATCATTTACTAGAACTGGGTCAGTGAGTTGACAAAACGTCGGATTTCCACTAGCCCAATCCAACACTAGCACTACATCGGCAACGTTAAAGGTCCTCTCCAAGCAAATTTTCTTATTACTTAAATCAACGAGGCTAATGTTTCTTATCATTTTACTGCAAACCCCATCAAATTTGATAGCATATTTTTAATTTTATATGCTTTTAAAGATTTTTATAATCCAAACTCTACAAAACCTACTTTACTTCCGACTTTCTAATTTTCAGTCTGAAGAAGAAGAATGTACACCATTTGTTTTGATTGTCAACTAGGTATTCGGTTTAACAAATCAATTTATTATTAGTTTAAAGGTTTAAATTTGGATAAACTTATTATAGAAACGTTTATATACTTGTAGAAACAATCAATATCTCAATAGAAGGCCAAAAACGCATTGTTTGTTTAAAAATCTGAATTTGAAATCAAAACATAGAGTGTACAACTTCTTTCTCAGCGTCAGGTTGGAGATTCGCTCGATTGTTGCTCGCATAGTATTAAAAGAATTTAAAAGCAAATAATAAAATATATACTAAACCGAATTGTATGCGGTTTGTAGAATAATGATCGTAGACCTTAGTTCTATAATATTATGAAATAAACTCTTTCTTTTCCGGAGCCTGGAGACGACCTTCAAGTATTGCCGGTACCAATAAGTCGTTTATACGTGGTTATACTGTTCAGGGCCAGTGGACATCCTAGAGGTGGGCCAACGTCGGGCCTTTGCTGACCCAATACACCGAGACCGGCATGACAGCGTTGGCCCAGAGTTTCGTTCAGAATTGGGCCAACGTTGGCCCAGCATTGTAATGTTTACTGGGATATAGAAACAAAAACGTATACGTAGGTTTAACCATTTAATTTATTAGGGCTAACAGCAGAAATGAGAAAAATTAGGCACATTGATTATAAAATGACCTTTCGTTACCTTTTTCCACCCCTTTATCTCTTAAACTGTTTTCACTCTCAGGCTTCATTCTTTCTTTCTCAAAAGCTATTATACTATTGAAATAGTGTATATAAACCAGATATATGCTAAAGCATGAATCAAATATTCGTAAATAATTTAATACATGGGATAAAGCAGCATATATTATCATGAGCTAAAGTAACTTTTCTCTCTGAGCCATCTGAGGACTGTGATATTGACTATGTTAGGGTAATTATCTTATCACTTTTAGGGTATTTTGCTTGAACAACATGAGCCATTCTTTAGTGGAACTTTGGATTTGGAACTGCTTGGTGAAATTTAAATTGCAGCTAATTAACATTATATCTAAAGACTGTTAATTAGTGTAAATACATCATCATGAGTATCCTGCAGAAAATTGCTGACATTGAGTCCGAGGTAGATATAAATTATAATTAATAAAAATAGGCTTAGGGCGGTAGGCCATGTTATAGAACCTGGCAAACCCGCCAAACCGTAAGCCAAAAATTCTGGAACAAGTGAAGATAAAGGACCAGGGTTCTGTTATCTTTACTTATTTAAATTCTTAATTGTTAAATAATATTTTGTAGTCATAGGAAATCAGGAATAAATAGCTAGGTATAAATACCTAATAAATACACTGACTTTTGTCTTTTCTAAAAATATTATATATTTTCAAATGGGAAAAATTCCCTGTTCGGCTGTTCCCAGTAGGCCAGTCTGCAGAAAGTGTCTCTTCTCCCGCAGAGACTTTTATGTTAGAGAGAGCTACTCTCCGACTCTCAGCAGCAGATTCAGAATCTCCCGCAGCTAAATTAATGGTAACATCCAAGTAATAAAGCATGTCCAAACTCGCCATTTTAATGGCGAGTTTGTGACAGTTATTTTGAGCTCTTCAAATGCAAATGGTGAGTTTTATCTATTTTTCTCCTATGCTACAATGTTATTTTGGAGAGAATTTATGAAAATTTGATCATTTTTGGAGAGAATTTGTTAAATTTTGGAGAGAGCTGGAGAGACAAATGGCGAGTTTATAAGACCTACTATTTTACTTGGGGTAACATAGGAATTAATTCAAAATCTCCCGCAGCTAAATTAATGGTAACATAGGAATTAATTCAAGATCTCCCGCAGAGATCTCCAATTTCTAAAATTTCAATCAAAAACTCCCGCAGAGAGTCTTGGAAAAATGTTCCATATTCTGCAGACTGGCCAGTAGGCAGAAACTGGTAAAGTCTTTGGAGATCTCTTATCTGTTCGTAGCAAAATTAATGTAACAATAGAGATTAATTCAGAAGTGTTTGTAGCAAAATTAATGTACCTAAATAACTAAATATAGGAATTAATTCAAAATTATTCAGAGTGAATATCCTAAATATCTCACATATTCTGCAGAGTGCCCAAGTAATAAAGCATGTCCAAACTCGCCATTTTAATGGCGAGTTTGTGACAGTTATTTTGAGCCCTTCAATTGCAAATGGCGAGTTTTATCTATTTTTCTCCTATGCTACAATGTTATTTTGGAGAGAATTTATGAAAATTTGATCATTTTGGAGAGAATTTGTTGAATTTTGGAGAGAGCTGGAGAGACAAATGGCGAGTTTATGAGACATACTATTTTACTTGGCAGAGTGCAGACTGGAAAAATTCCACTGACTTTTACAACAGAGTTATTAGAGTAGCTTACATGTAACAGTCAAGTGGTAGCAGTATTCATTAGGACGATCGGATTAGGTAGGATATCATAATTCACCAGCCGGCAGAATATAGGACATTTTCTGTGCGAAGTTGCTAACAATCCTTAATTTCCTCCTATATTTACATGTATTCTACTGAGAGTCTGAGGACAGAAGCCAAAAAAGAGGATTTCTTGGAGAACACTTTACCAATTTCTGCAAACCAGTCTGGATAATTCATAGATACCACTGTGACTGTACTATATTCAAGGATTTAATCATTTAAGCAGAAAACTTTTCGGATCACTGATCAGAAAAGTTCTGATCAGTTAATTTAGATCACTGATCAGTGATCTAAATTAACTGATCTAATTAATTAACTGATCAATGATCTAAAGATGTTTTAGAATTAATATGAAATGATCTAGGTACCTAAAGATGTTATTAGAAATGATCTAAAGATGTTATTAGAAATGATCTAAAGATGTTATTAGAAATGATCTAAAGATGTTATTAGAAATGATCTAAAGATGTTATTAGAAATGATGTGAAGATGTTTTTAGAAATGATTTAAAGATGTTTTTTAGAAATGAACTAAAGATGTTTTTTAGAAATGATCTAAAGATGTTTTTTTAGAAATGAACTAGAGATGTTTTTAGAAATGATCTAAAGATGTTTTTTAGAAATGATTTAAAGATGTTTTTTAGAAATGATTTAAAGATGTTTTTTAGAAATGATTTAAAGATGTTTTTTAGAAATGATCTAAAGATGTTTTTTTTAATGATCTAAAGATGTTTTTAGAAATGATGTGAAGATGTTTTTAGAAATGATTTAAAGATGTTTTTAGAAATGATTTAAAGATGTTTTTTAGAAATGATTTAAAGATGTTTTTTAGAAATGATCTGAAGTTGTTTTTTAGAAATGATCTAAAGATGTTTTTTAGAAATGATCTAAAGATGTTTTTTAGAAATGATCTAAAGATGTTTTTTTAGAAATGAACTAAAGATGTCTTTTTGGAAATGATCTAAAGATGCTTTTTGGAAATGATCTAAAGATGATTTTTGGAAATGATTTAAAGATGTCTTTTGGAAATGATTTAAAGATGTCTTTTGGAAATGATCTAAAGAAGTTTTTTGGAAATGATCTAAAGATGTTTTTTTAGAAATGATCTAAAGATGTTTTTTAGAAATGATTTGAAGTTGTTTTTTAGAAATGATTTGAAGTTGTTTTTTAGAAATGATCTAAAGATGTTTTTTAGAAATGATCTAAAGATGTTTTCTAGAAATGATCTAAAGATGTTTTTTAGAAATGATCTAAAGATGTTTTTAGAAATGATCTAAAGATGTTTTTAGAAATGATCTAAAGGTGTTTTTAGAAATGATCTAAAGATGTTTTTAGAAATGATATAAAGATGTTTTTAGAAATGATATAAAGATGTTTTTAGAAATGATCTAAAGATGTTTTTAGAAATGATCTAAAGATGTTTTTAGAAATGATCTAAAGATGTTTTTAGAAATGATCTAGGTAAATATGTTTTTTAGAAATGATTTAAAGATGTTTTTTTGGAAATGTTCTAAAGATGTTTTTTTAATGATCTAAAGATGTTTTTTTAATGATCTAAAGATGTGTTTAGAAATGATCTAAAGATGTTCTTTAGAAATGATCTAAAGATGTTTTTTAGAAATGATCTAAAAATGTTTTTTAGAAATGATCTAAAAATGTTTTTTAGAAATGATCTAAAGATGTTTTTTAGAAATGATCTAAAGATGTTTTTTAGAAATGATCTAAAGATGTTTTTTTTAATGATCTAAAGATGTTTTTAGAAATGATTTAAAGATGTTTTTTAGAAATGATTTAAAGATGTTTTTTAGAAATGATTTGAAGTTGTTTTTTAGAAATGATCTAAAGATATTTTTGGAAATGATTTAAAGATATTTTTGGAAATGATCTAAAGATGTTTTTTAGAAATGATCTAAAGATGTGTTTTAGAAATGATCTAAAGATGTTTTTTAGAAATGATCTAAAGATGTGTTTTAGAAATGATCTAAAGATGTTTTTTAGAAATGATCTAAAGATGTTTTTTAGAAATGATCTAAAGATGTTTTATGGAAATGATCTAAAGTTCTTTTTTTTTAAATGATCTAAAGTTCTTTTTTTTAAATGATCTAAAGATGTTTTTTTTAAATGATCTAAAGATGTTTTTTTTAAATGATCTAAAGATGTTTTTTAGAAATGATCTAAAGATGTTTTTTAGAAATGATCTAAAGATGTTTTATGGAAATGATCTAAAGTTCTTTTTTTTTAAATGATCTAAAGTTCTTTTTTTTAAATGATCTAAAGTTCTTTTTTTTAAATGATTTAAAGATGTTTTTTAGAAATGATCTAAAGATATTTTTGGAAATGATCTAAAGATATTTTTGGAAATGATCTAAAGATATTTTTGGAAATGATCTAAAGATATTTTTGGAAATGATCTAAAGATATTTTTGGAAATGATCTAAAGATATTTTTGGAAATGGTCTAAAGATATTTTTGGAAATGATCTAAAGATATTTTTGGAAATGATCTAAAGATGCTTTTTGGAAATGATCTAAAGATGCTTTTTGGAAATGATCTAACGATGTGTTTTAGAAATGATCTAACGATGTTTTTTAGAAATGATCTAAAGATGTTTTTTAGAAATGATCTAAAGATGTTTTTTAGAAATGATCTAAAGATGTTTTTTAGAAATGATCTAAAGATGTTTTTTAGAAATGATCTAAAGATGTTTTTTAGAAATGATCTAAAGATGTTTTTTTAAATGATCTAAAGATGTTTTTTGGAAATGATCTAAAGATGTTTTTTAGAAATGATCTAAAGATGTTTTTTGGAAATGATCTAAAGATGTTTTTTAGAAATGATCCAAAGATGTTTTTTAGAAATGATCTAAAGATGTTTTTTAGAAATGGTCTAAAGATGTTTTTTTTAAATGGTCTAAAGTTCTTTTTTTTTAAATGGTCTAAAGATGTTTTTTTTTAAATGATCTAAAGATGTTTTTTAGAAATGATCTAAAGATGTTTTTTAGAAATGATCTAAAGATGTTCTTTAGAAATGATCTAAAGATGTTTTTTAGAAATGATCTAAAAATGTTTTTTAGAAATGATCTAAAAATGTTTTTTAGAAATGATCTAAAAATGTTTTTTAGAAATGATCTAAAGATGTTTTTTAGAAATGATCTAAAGATGTTTTTTAGAAATGATCTAAAGATGTTTTTTAGAAATGATCTAAAGATGTTTTAGATTAAATGTCTAATAATCAGCTAAACTATCTCTGTCAGTTTGAATAATTTTAAAGAAATATGACTGGTATGAGAGAAATTGAACCACATTGTCCACACACCCAGTTGGAAAAAGTTATACCTATTTGTTCTTTCTCATAAAATGTTTTACTTTTTGATGTTAAATTTTTTTGAAAAACTCATAAACATAAAAAGTCATATACCTATATTTATGTTGTTAAATTGACTTCTTAATTTAATTCTTTTCCTATATAACTAGTTATTTATATCATTATAATCCTTGCTCTGTAATTTTCATTTGAAAGAAATAGATATGACAGA
>CANNZV010004808.1:0-35102 GCA_947561585.1 Caprella mutica
CTATTTGTTCTTATTTTAATGTTTACCTTAACTAGTAGTACTATCAATTATTTAATATATTGTATGTAATGACTTAAAGTTTGTTAACTACCTAACTTAGGCTAACTAGAGTTCAGTTAAGATTGTGGCTCCAGTGTTTCAAAGTGCCAGTCTGCAAAATATGGAACATTTTTCAAAGAGTTTCTGAGGTGAACCTAAACAATATCTTAGGGATATTTTAGAACCATTGAAGAATATCTTTAATTGAATCCTATGTTACCATTAATTTAGCTGAAGGAATTTTTATATACTCAAAATTTCAGAGAGATAATCAGTGATAATTTTTTAATTTTCATCTGAGAGTAACTATCACAAATTTAAATCACCAAAAGTCATATGGTCACATTATTCAGAGCAGGGTAATATATTTCTAAACTTAGTGATAATTTAAAAAATCTGAAATTTCATTATTTTAGCTCCCAAGTTACCTATAAAAAATTAAATTTTGAATTAAAAATGGGTGGATATGTGTAGAAAGGAAAAAAAAACTATTTACTATTGAATCAATATAAATTAAATTACCTATTGCTCCTAAACTTCTACCTAATAGCTACTTATGAGGCTATTAATGATTTGATAAGATCTAATTTATATTTGAAAATTTGAAGATACCTAATTCTTAGGAATTTCTAAGCCAATCTGTTGAAACTGGTAAAGTGTTCACAATAGCAGAGATTACTTTTTTTGTGTTTATATGAATAATATTGGAATCATCAGCTCCCAAAATCAAAAATCAATGATAATAGTTAAATATCACACTGATGCTGATGCAGAGTAGCTCTCCAGATTTATTTATCCTAACCAAATTATTGGCAATTACTTGGCTAGGATTCTCATACTCTATTAGTTGGGGAAATTGTCACAATTGAGATAGTTATATAACTTATATTTCCTCTTAGTCCTCTGCAGAATATGGGTTATTTTAAAAACCTCTTTAACAAATAGTGAAATAATTCATTTGTTTTCAATTTCTTTTAAATTAATTAAGTTGCCTGAGTCCTGAAATTTAATGTTTGATGCAGTAAATGTCTTTAAATTATATGAAATGAAGGTAACTTTGTTTAAACCTTTAATTTTTATTTTCAGGTGGAACTTCACTGCATTATATCTACAGAAAAAGACTGACCATATTCACACAAGTGGGAGAAAGTGCACTGAACTTTATTCTAAAGTCTTGAAAAGGATAAAAGTTTCTAAGAGGACACAAAAATTTCTGATCAACTGTTCAGGTGTGTTATAGCTACCTATACCTAAGCCAACTTATTCAATACATTAGGATCTATTATTGTATATGATATATGAAACAGTTAATTTAAAGTTATTTTTTTTCTACAGATGATGAATATCAAGTTCATATATTCTGGAGGTATGCTTCACCTATACCTGTAGGAGATCAAGAATAGTGTGAATGTGTGGAGACATACATCTTCTGAATGGGAAGAAGATCTTATGCTTCTGCTGAGTGTAATTTCATTGCTATATTATTTCAATATATTGCATATAAAACTTCATTTATGTTATTTCTTCCCCAATCTATCTACAAAACTATCTTCAAAGAAAGAAATATTTATTGTAAAGCATGAAAGTCTTTAGAAAGAAGAACCAGTTTGTTAGTATAAAAGAAATCATTACTTTTTAATAAATATACATTATGTTAGAGTGAAAGAAAGCTCTATTATATGTAAAGAATATTTATATTATAAATAAAGATACTAATTCATTGGTTTAAATAAATATTACTTTATATTAAATCTTTGATGCATTCATAGGTACTAAAGAAAGATACATTTATTGCAAAGAAAACATTTATTATATTCAATGAAAAGTTTTCTTTATGGAGAAGAAATAATATATTTCTCCTAAACCACTCCTAGATTTGAAATAAATGACTAATTTTATTTGTTACAAAGAAAATTCTAAAATTTAAATCGTATTTTTTATTTGACTCAAAGAAAAGAAATCTTATATGTGAATAAAAATTTCATTTGTCACAAAACTAGAACATTTCTTTACCAGAAAGAAAATAATTAATTAATGCATATATAAAGTGACTTTTTTCTTTGGGAGAAAGAAAAATTTTTCTGTGTGCAGTTCTGTTTGAGTCCGTATTTTGAATGCGTATTACAACCGAAATGGTGTCAGTTTGTGTTTTTTGCAAAGAAGATTAGTTTATTATTGCTAAGTAGCTGGGCTATAGAATATAGATAATCGTGTACCTAATTTGGTAGGAAGATATAACTCCCAGCAAAGATAATGAGCTGAGGTAGAATGCACGCTCAAACTGTTTTCGAGAGAGTGTTTATAGTGACGTCAGCGATCAATGGACGTGATTGGTTGAAATTTTACGACTGGGTACACCATGTGTACACGTTCGATCTGAGCTTCTTCTTATTCAATGTTCTGTGTTTCAAAGTGTGGACAGAGTCGTCAATCGACAATCAGCTGAAGAAAAACATTTCTAAGAAAAAATATATTTCACTGGCGACTTTGGCTATCACTGAACAGCGGATTCGAGAAATTTAAGCAAAGCCGAGTAATTTTACAATTGATTATACCTAATTGTTGATTGATTGAGAAGTGACAAATTATAATTTGTGGTAAAGAGATTATGTTACTAACAATGAAAAATTGATGTGAAATATATTTAGTTTCGGTGAAATATTTTATTTCCTCAATTTTCTTTGAAATCAAACTATTCCTTGGAAGAACGTAGAGGCCGGCTTCGCTTTAAGTACAACTCACTTTAATAAATGTGGTATTTATTTCGAGTCATGTTTATTTCAGACATAGAAAACTGTAACTAAAAAAACATCAAAATTAAAATCAAGAGGTTACTAGAAGCAATCGGTTCAGAAATTCAACATATCACATTTTATGGTTAATACCATATTTTTGAACTCGTGAAAATATGTATATAATAGTAATTATTTAACTTTCGTTTCAATTGGTATCCATGATACCAATTAGAATGGAAGTTAAATAATAATTATAATATTTTTTATGACGTGTCTGATATTGTAGAACCAACCAATAACTTGGAACTTAGTACCCTACTACCAAAAATATTTCATGGAGCATAAAATTGCTGTTTGTTAAATGTAGCACAATAATTATAGAAATCTAAGTATCTATTAATTACTCACCTTTACCGAGTGAGTGTTGAGCTATGAATGGATTTTATAACATTTAATAAATGCACTACTTCAAACTTTTTCATCACTCACTAACGATGAAAGACTGTATATTATTAATAATATGCTTATATACGTAGTACTTTAATGACTCTAAAACAAATTTTCTTTCTATACCTCTTAGAAAATGATATATAATCAAGGAGAGACAATTATAAATTTCTTGCTACTTTTATTTGCTTTATTTGCCGTTTGGTAACTATTAACAATCGACAATAGTTAATACGCTGGAAGTATATCTTTACTCAATCTTTCAATTTCTATATTTTTCATAATCTTTTAATCATGCATAATCTTTTATCCTACACAACTATTCAATAGGAGGAAATACCACTTAAATTTATGATCATGTTATTCTCGCTAGCGCTCGAATATAATTATAAACGAATAGCTTTTGATGTAAGCCGCTAATATAACTTTTAACCTCAGAACACAACTTTATAACTTGTAACTCAGAATAGAACTTTATAACTTGTAACTCAGAATATAACTTTATAACTTGTAACTCAGAATAGAACTTTATTAATTTGTACTCAGTTATGTAACTTCATGACTTAAAAATATTGAGTATTAGGGAGTTCATTTCCTATAGATAGAATTGAAATTACTACTTAATTAATTTAATTTGAATTCTGCAATTACTTAAGTAAGTATTTCAATTATTCTAACTTAAATACTTAATTAATAGTTAGGAAACTTGTAACATTTCTGATCATGTATTAAGCTAACAATAGATTCTGAAATAGTATAGTTAAATTATTGAATGTTTATCAGAAAATCAGGTTTTACTGAAGAAATATCAGTAGAACTTTGTTCAATGTATATGCTATTCGTATTCAAAGCCATTAAAACTTGCGTGTTAAATTCAAATAATGCATTGTGTGTTATTTCTATCTGCTGTGAGTAGAAAAACACCTTTGGAAAGTACTATCAGAACCTTACCAGAAGTGTATTCACTCACTGGAAGGATGACCTCTCCTTATCAGTCCTTTAAAAGATGTTAGCATCTAACTAACGCGTTCATAGTTCGCAATAGTTTATTGAAGATGGTTCGGTCCTGATCCAGGTCGGAACTTGGCTACTCAAAACCTTAGTTTATTTGAACCCTGTGTTAGTGATTAGTGGTATAACTATTAAATCCACCGTCTTTTATTTTAAAGCCTTGTGCGTAAGTCTTAGAACTTTGTACTATTTCAACTTAAATCGGATTACAATCATTCCGGAACCTTTTTTTTGTTTCATTTCTTTCCTAAAACCTTTAACCAACCTTTACCATTCATAAACAGTTACATAGAATTCAAATATTATCCCTCAAGTTAGAATTATACATAAAAAGAACCCAGAGACTTTAGTTGCTCTATGGGACAAGTTTTTATTATTACAAGAAAAACATCTAATTAGAACCTATAGATGAATAATAATTTATAAACCCAAAAAAACTATTATAGGGCAATTTAAAAGTAACTAAACTGAGTTGTGATTTGGTAACTAAAGCGGGGGATGCCTGTACAGTGAAACTCCTGAGTTAGGAAGTATTGGTTTCTATCATAGAGTTATGATAAACTACACTAGAGAGAGGAAGTGCTGCAGGGATTGCAGGACGCGGAAAACCTTATACCTATTGTTTCAAATATATCAGTATACTCCATTGAAATGACGCCAGATTGCCAGTTAAGTGACCCCAAAATAAGGAATTAACCGTCCTGCAAGACGCGATATAATTTTGGACACTGGTCCAGGAATTGGTTACCATAATATAACTATAATAGTATATATTTACACCTGGCTACTAATGTACTAGTGAAAAATTGTATGAAATATATTATATACATTCTATATACACATTAAAATACGAATTAAAGTATTCGTGAATGAAATGTCCGTGGACGAAATTCCCAATTTTGTGAATTCACTTTGAACACACGTTGTTATAGAATCAGGCGTTTTTGTTAGAAACTTTTTAATTACCACGACAAGCGATCAAGTCAAAATCAAACATTTTGAAATAATTTAGGCCGAGTTTGTCGCTCTCAAATTACAGAAGTCGCGGTGATACGCACGCAATCATTTACATTATCATTATTAAAACCTACAAAAAATTAAACCTTGAATTCATTTGTTCCTTATCTTTCAAGAACTGAAATTACAAATTCGAATTCCCGTTCACTGACAATTTCCCCGAACATGTCTCATAATTCGACTGGGTTGACTTATTATGCAATATTACAGTGAAACGCTAAGGAGAAATTCAGTGAAGATCTCACAGCAAGAATACATATTGTCCTGGAACCAAGGAAGAGAATTTCCAAACCATTTTGTTAACGAGGAGACAACCAAAATTGAGTTAAAGTCCTGAGTATTTAACTCACTTAGCGTTCAGGAGAAACAAATGACTCTGACGCAAATATTATGTAATTGTATTACATTATGGGAGTTTCTGACAGAGCAGCTCACCAATTTTATTCTATTTATAGAATTTGTGACTTTAATAAAAATATGTTGTACGCTTCTTTTTCTAGATTACTGTAACATGTTTTACAATGAATTTTATCACTAATATAAGGACGTCTGTTATGAAAATGTTGATTCCTAATAAAAAAATGTTATTTATTGAAATTCACATAGAATCGGTATTTCCTTATAAAATAATAATACTCAACGTCACAACTTCGCATAGAACACAAATTTTTATAAAATATTTGCAGGATACTGAAATAAAATTTAATTTAATCAGACTAAATTAAATAAGTTCAGTTTTTTATGAAGCACCCGAGTAATGAAGGACCTGAATTATGAAATACTATTGAGTTATGAAGTATTTTTCTTTGTTAAAATCATAGAAAACTAGTAATTTCTAAATCAGAAGAAAAAAAGTTAATACACCATTGGTTTTGAATTCATTTACAGAGTGTGTAAAAGAAATCTGTAGGTATTGATTTTCTTAAATCATACATCTTCAATCAATTTTGTCCTTTGACCTTGACCTTCTACTTCTACCCGATTTCTTCCAATATCTGATAGATCAGTTCTTTTATAATGAGCAATTGGCTCATCTAATTTCAGGAAATTTGGTTGAAAACTTTATGATTTTACAAATGGCCTTGACCTTGATCGTTGACCCGATAGCTTCGAAAATATAATCCAATGGTTCTTTGACAACGATCAGTCGTCTGACAAAATTCATGCAATCAGGTTCAATATTTTTAGAGTTATTTTTATAGCAAGAAAAAAAAAAAAAATTTATAAATGTGAATTACGAATACGTCTTCCACAATTTTGTATTGCAAATGTATAAATCCAATCATATATAATCTTTTGTACTTTCCTGACGTAATTATAGTGAAAGATAACTCAGATTCGTTCATCAGGCAGTATAACTTTATTATTGCTTTCAATATCAAGCCTTGCAATAATCATTTATTTAAGGTAAATATATTAACAGACAGTATTCGTTTGACTATTCTATCGCTGTATGATTATGTCGTTTGTTCAGTTTGCAGCTTCAATAAATGTTATTCTCTTCCGACAAGATGGCTCTGCGTTACAGTTTATGGAATTCATTTGATGAGAGTATTGCTGTTATTGATATTTTTATCATTGCTTTTATTTACTTATATGGAAATATTAACTACATTGAATTTGGTTATTAAAACTTTAATGTCCGAACATGGCAGATCTCGATATTAATTTTTTTAAGGGAAATCAATGAAGAAGTTTAAAAAATTATAATTAGATTTATATTCCACTAAAAAATGAACACAGATGTTCATTTTTAGGTTATAAATGTTTATACAGTTAAAATTTATACATTCGAATATTGGATACATTCTCTGGATATTCCCTTATTATTCTGGGTATAAATCTATCCGGCCTTGGTAGTCTGTGTATTATCCATGTCTTAATTTACATAGCATCTATGAGCTGATTAACGGTGGTAACCTCAAGATGCACAAAGTACATAATACGAAAGAAGTTAAAGGTTAAGAATTGGATTTACTACATCTCATGTTTCAAATTGTATTCCCTTTGGTTTCTCTCCTTCTCTTCTGATTTTTCATCAAATAATAATTCCAGGACGTTTCTATAAACGATATATGATCCGAATAATGAATACATCAGACTGAGGAAACAGGAACTCGTCTCTCTGCTATTATTGCCGAGGAGAATTTATGCTAATAGAGGGTATAATGAACATAGACTATTCATGTCATGATCAAAGTTGATCTGATATTAGCCTTGGTGAGATATGTAGGCTATGTTAATACGCAGAATTAACATCGCAAGGAAGATGTTTAGGTACTACGCTATTAGCGCCCCATCATTCGAATAAGTGGGAAAAATTGAAAATGCAGCTGATAGTTATATGGGTTTCAAATTAGCTCAACTTTTTCTCATTATCGTTTGTCTGGCTGTTTACAATGAGTTATGAAGAAAAGAACTAGAAAATACCTAATTTTTTTAATGAGTAGAAAATCCTCTATTATCGCGTGACCCGTACATGGAGGGTGGCCTTATTTTTGGACAGTAATCTGTAGATGTGACACATCAGTAAACTTAAAGTTGAGAAACCGTGTACGGGATAAGAATGTATTTAATTGTTCAAATTCTGTAAATTTCTCATCAATATTATATCCTTTCTACGTTCTTATTCTAATGTAGGTGGTAAATATGCATGATAGTACCTAAGTTATCTAGTTCGTATTTATAGAAACATGTTACAAGCTTAACGCTTCCTCTTGCAAAATCTTCTTATCCCCATACACAGCAACTCACCATTTTGAGGCGACAGGAAAAGGTAGCACCAAAATTTATTATACGGAACAACTTGAGCTTTCCCAGTCAGAGGAGAAAACGTGGTATAGTTTTATCTTTATCTGATGAATGCAGTGGGACTTACTCCTTACTGGTTGTGGAACTATTTAATTGGTTGAGTTTCTGCCTCAGTTTCTGAATATTAGAAATAAATCATATTTCATAAAAAAAACTCTATCACACTATAATATTTCATAATTTCGATTTGAGTATTTTTATTGGATCTAAATTGCATTTCTTTTCAATTCTCACAGTCTATCATTGCATGAATAGGCATTAAATAATGACTGAAAATTCCTACCTTTTAGACAAGAGAATCTCTTCAATTTCAACATTTCAGGTCACCATCTCTCATCCAATCAATGTCTGCAGACCTGACATAATTCCTTCCGTTGTCTGTATGGGGTACAAACATAACAAACAATAGTGGAACTGAAGAGACAAACTTTGATGTATGAAGCCAAAGGAATTGTACTGCATCAATTAAAATTATTAATATGATAGAATTACTACTAATTCAAGTATTTGCTGCATCATACATCACCTGAAATCGATGTCTGTTCCTCTTGTGAAATTATTTTATCCTTCTGGTTTTGATGGGAAAATAAAAATCCTAGATATTCACAAAAATCACGCCTATATCATTTTTTTGCTTGTGTTACTATTGCAATCGAAATAGGAGCTCTTAATAATTGATTTCAATTGGAATAAAATTTTTCCATAAGAATAGGTATTTACTATTTATATGAAGAACTTCCATTGAATAGGAATTCTCCACTCAATTGAAATGTATTTCTCCATTGTAATATAGGTTTCAACTTTCGTGGTATTCACAAAAAAAAAATAATACTTAATAGCAGAAATCAATAACTTGGCTTCCTAAACACTGTAAATGTTCTACTTATTAAGCACCAAGTCTTGTACAGTGATAAATTGACTCTTCAAATAACTCGGCATGGAGCAAATACAGTCATGAGAGAATTAACAGAATTAAATAGAGTAATTCCAATTATCATTTAAATCCTCTCTGATCCTCCTCTCTCTATATTCTGTTATTATCAACAGCAGCCAATTTCCAATGGTGAATCGTAGTTCAATTAATCGTACATTTCAGTGATGATTATAGCGATAGACTGATGTGTTTTTTACTTGGCAAATGAATGAAAATTTGCAGTATAGCTTTGTATATGATTTATGCTGTATTAGACTTATTGATGGTTTAAAATTTGTTTTCATTTCAACAATATTGATGTAGTATGCAAAGCTCTATTTTCTCAGACAAACTTCCTTAATTTACTCTTGAATATCCTTCAAGACCAATGCATTTGAATATATATTGCATAATATATAATTTTGATTCTCAATTTATTATCTTGAAAAATAATCCCAGAAAAACGAGCAGTTAAACCCGTTACTCACATTTAGTAATTGAACAAACATTAACTTAAGATTTATTTCTCCAAAGGGAATGAAGGATCAATTAGAAGATAGACTGGTTACTCACAAAGGTAGGATTTTCCTTCATTCCATAGTATTTATCCTCCACTTTTTTGAATTATTTGCAACTAAAAATGAACAAATTTGTCTGCGTGATATTAAGCTCGTAGAAGTATTTAATAAAATTCCAAAGCCTCATAGTTGCTAAGTTTCGAATACCTTGTCCTGCAGGTTAGCGTAATTTGCTCACAAAAAAGTGACCATACCGCCACCTAATGAGATTAAATTGGATATATGCTGAAAAAATTATGACAAATATTCGTACAATTGGTCATTCAAATGACAAGCGATAATGATTAGTAGTTCACTATTTATCATTCGGAATTGAGACATACTTAATTTGCATTGATGAGAAAATGTTTCAATATACCTATTTCCAGCATACGAAAGTTAAAATATGTTATTCATGAAAATATAAACTCAATTTTTTGGGTGAAATTTTAAGTGGGATTGTATTTCTAGTTTTGTTTAGTAACCAAATTATTTATTGCTTACAACTACCGATTCTGCTTTTCTCTATAAATCTTGAAATACGTATAAATATGATACAATTTTGAGATTAATTATATGACTATTACTATATTATTACTATTACTATCTTACACAGTGAAATCTAGTTTGTTCCTCATGAAAGTAATTTTTATTTTTTTCTGCTAACATACTTTGATTCAAATTCTTAATAGACACATAATTGATATTAATATGAACGAAATAATATGTATATAAATATAATAATAGACTCAAAATATCCACCATACCATAAGAGGTTTACACTTTGAATAGTTTTACAATCGACATCTTTTTTCTATACATTCTAGACTGACTCTAGACTGACTTTAGAGCATTAGAGTAAGTTTCTGTATTCCTCTCAGAAAGGATTCTCCAAGTTAGTTGAGGTGTCGGCAAGAGTTCATCCAATGGAGATTAGGAAGAGAAAATCTGTCAGCAGCAACTAGGACTGCCTCTCTCACTCTACCTAAGAGATGAAAAGGATAAAGAAATGGTTTGTTACGATTTTTTATTACTTTGGAAAATGTGAACATCTATTAATTTGAATGTTAATCGTATTGAATTAATAGAAATGAAAGATTTTTCTCTGTCTGCTCTTTTTGTGAATAATGATAAGTAGTGAGATTGTTATGAACTTTTATTCTCAAATACAAATTCTTTTTTAATATTACCTTAAAGAAATAATCATATCATAAATTATTTCAATCTCTAATCGTATGATTTAGTTTAATATATATTCCAATATATATTTTTTCCAGGTATGTTATATATTTTTCAGTTACAGAAACTCATCGTAAGTATAATATCAAAATATCTTCTAAATTGATTTCTTCTTGAATTACACCATTTGAATATTCTACACAGATTGTTCTGATTGTTCTGGTGAAAACCCAGATTGTTGTGGGTAAAATCCCATATTGTTCTGATTGAACTAATATTGTTCTGATTAAGACTCAGATTGTTCTGATTAAGACTCAGATTGTTCTGATTAAAACCCAAATTGTTTTGAATGTTCTGATTAAACTAAGACTGTTTTGATTGTTCTGATTAAAACCCAGATTGTTTTGATTGTTCTGATTAAAACCCAGACTGTTTTGATTGTTCTGATTAAAACCCAGATTGTCCTGATTAACACTCAGATTGTTCTGATTAAAACCCAGACTGTTCTGATTTAAATTCGTCACTGTGGTTCCTCAGCACTCCGGAACCGTGCAAAACTTACACCACGAATTCAAATTAAAGAAGCCGGTCGAATGAAAGCTTCTGTTTTTTGTAGACTTTTGAAGAGTATTTAATGTGATATGAGCACTCTTTATTATCTACAAATGCTAACGATTATACTGGGTAAAATTTAATAACTCTGATATTTTCTGCATTACTTAGAGTCAGTTATGAAGGGCATTTATTTCAAGCACATTTCGTCCTGTGGACAATTCGACTATTCGTTCACGGATAATTGGTACACAAATTATATGTAATTTATTTTATGAAAATATATATTTTTCTTATTGTCAAGAGATAACATAAGTTATTTTGTGTGTTATTATTGTTAATGAATAACTATTTACTATAAGTGGTTAACTGAAACTGGAACGCATTGGTAAACTACTTGAACTATCTAGCAATGAATAGGAACTATCTAGCAGTGAATAAGAACTATCTAGCAGTGAATATGAACTAGTGAATAGGAACTATCTAGCAGTGAATAGGAACTAGTGAATAGGAACTATCTAGCAGTGAATAGGAACTATCTAGCAGTGAATAGGAACTAGTGAATAGGAACTATCTAGCAATGAATAGGAACTATCTAGCAGTGAATAGGAACTAGTGAATAGGAACTATCTAGCAGTGAATAGGAACTAGTGAATAGGAACTATCTAGCAGTAAATAGGAACTATCTAGCAGTGAATAGGAACTATCTAGCAGTGAATAGGAACTAGTGAATAGGAACTATCTAGCAGTGAATAGGAACTAGTGAATAGGAACTATCTAGCAGTAAATAGGAACTATCTAGCAGTGAATAGGAACTAGTGAATAGGAACTATCTAGCAGTGAATAGGAACTAGTGAATAGGAACTATCTAGCAGTAAATAGGAACTATCTAGCAGTGAATAGGAACTATCTAGCAGTGAATAGGAACTAGTGAATAGGAACTATCTAGCACTGAATAGGAACTATCTAGCAGTAAATAGGAACTATCTAGCAGTGAATAGGAACTATCTAGCAGTGAATAGGAACTAGTGAATAGGAACTATCTAGCACTGAATAGGAACTATCTAGCAGTGAATAGGAACTAGTGAATAGGAACTATCTAGCAGTAAATAGGAACTATCTAGCAGTGAATATGAACTAGTGAATAGGAACTATCTAGCAGTGAATAGGAACTATCTAGCAGTGAATAGGAACTAGTGAATAGGAACTATCTAGCAATGAATAGGAACTATCTAGCAGTGAATAGGAACTAGTGAATAGGAACTATCTAGCAGTGAATAGGAACTAGTGAATAGGAACTATCTAGCAGTAAATAGGAACTATCTAGCAGTGAATAGGAACTATCTAGCAGTGAATAGGAACTAGTGAATAGGAACTATCTAGCAGTAAATAGGAACTATCTAGCAGTGAATAGGAACTAGTGAATAGGAACTATCTAGCAGTAAATAGGAACTATCTAGCAGTGAATAGGAACTAGTGAATAGGAACTATCTAGCAGTGAATAGGAACTATCTAGCAGTAAATAGGAACTAGTGAATAGGAACTATCTAGCAGTAAATAGGAACTATCTTGCAGTGAATAGGAACTATCTAGCAGTGAATAGGAACTAGTGAATAGGAACTATCTAGCAGTAAATAGGAACTATCTAGCAGTGAAAAGGCACTATCTAGCAGTGAATAGGAACTAGTGAATAGGAACTATCTAGCAGTAAATAGGAACTATCTAGCAGTGAATAGGAACTATCTAGCAGTGAATAGGAACTAGTGAATAGGAACTATCTAGCAGTGAATAGGAACTAGTGAATAGGAACTATCTAGCACTGAATAGGAACTATCTAGCAGTGAATAGGAACTAGTGAATAGGAACTATCTAGCAGTAAATAGGAACTATCTAGCAGTGAATAGGAACTATCTAGCAGTGAATAGGAACTAGTGAATAGGAACTATCTAGCAGTGAATAGGAACTAGTGAATAGGAACTATCTAGCAGTAAATAGGAACTATCTAGCAGTGAAAAGGAACTATCTAGCAGTGAATAGGAACTAGTGAATAGGAACTATCTAGCAGTGAATAGGAACTATCTAGCAGTAAATAGGAACTATCTAGCAGTGAATAGGAACTATCTAGCAGTGAATAGGAACTAGTGAATAGGAACTATCTAGCAGTAAATAGGAACTATCTAGCAGTGAATAGGAACTAGTGAATAGGAACTATCTAGCAGTGAATAGGAACTAGTGAATAGGAACTATCTAGCAGTGAATAGGAACTAGTGAATAGGAACTATCTAGCAGTGAATAGGAACTATCTAGCAGTGAATAGGAACTAGTGAATAGGAACTATCTAGCAGTGAATAAGAACTAGTGAATAGGAATTATCTAGCAGTAAATAGGAACTATCTAGCAGTGAATAGGAACTATCTAGCAGTGAATAGGAACTATCTAGCAGTGAATAGGAACTATCTAGCACTTTTACTTTATTTATTTGATATTGATTGATTAAAAAAATCATGATTATCGTTCATATTTGAATTTATATAGAAAGAGTTAAATTTCAAATACTGTTACAATCATTTGTATATATATATATAGTATCTTATTCATTCTCTTTAAAATTTATTCATTTCGTTGGTAACTTCTCTGCAGAAAATCAATGAAGGAATTACAAAGTTAATCCTTAGCATTATAAAGTTTTATCCCAGAGAACTATATAGGTAACCCAATAGACTCGTAAGGAAAAGTTTTTCCTTCATCAAATATTCATGAGTTGCTAGAGTGGGATAACTGCAACTCTGCCGTAAAATGGGTCAGGAAGCAACCAGTCTTATCTTCTCCACTGGGAAACAAACTTAGTAACAGCATTAATGTTGTACGTGGAGAGACATAATTTCTGGATATGTGAGAACAATTCGGTAATTTAAAAGCTGCAGCATAATATACTTTAATAATTCGTTACTAAATACCTGAATCAGTAACGAATTCTTTTTTTAATTTTGTGATACCAAAAGACAGAAGTGAAATGCAGCAACTATCTTACTTGTATTTCCAAGGGATAGCGAAACCAAGCAATAAAGCCTGATTTAGTGGAAAACTTGGTAAGATTTACGTCAGCCTCACAGATTTCGTCTGAAGTCAAACAGTCGTTCAGTTCCGATTTTTGGGTCTTCATTTTTATCGGACAGAGCGAAAACGGCTCTCTCTTTTGATAATAGATTAGTATTTCGTAATTCATGCCTTTGAGAGATATAAAACACTTTCATTTTAAAAAGAGAAAAGAGGATATTTTTCTTAATGAGAAGTCGAAAACTTATAGCAAAGTAAACTCAATTACATCTTTTTTTTTTAATTCCCCGTGTTGTAGGTACTACCTAAATCCATTAAAAAACAAGAATAGATTACCAAAAATTGCAATGTTATCTCTCTTCGAATGTAAATGCCATCTCTCTTTCACTCATCTCCATTGGGACTCCAATCTCCTCAACATCAAATGGCTTGTCAAGAACAGGAAGTCTGAACGAGAAGATGTGATATTGGAAGAAGAAAACGATTCTACGCTACAGTCAGAGACAATAATTGGATGGACGGGGATTATCAAGCCGTTTCCCTGGTAAAAATGGTTCTCGGGCCAATATTGTCCCAATGTTGTCCCTATATTGCCAATATTGTTCCAATGTTCTCCAAGTATTGGCCCAAGAAACATTGCTACCTGGTTTAACTTCTTTTGTCTATGATGACCCCAAAATATATTTCCCTATGGACAGAGACAGAAAATATAAACAAATATAATGGATTTTTATTTTTGTCCGCATATGATATAAATAAACCGGTATGTGTATGTTATTGTATAGTTAGATAAAATAAAATGAACATTCACAAAGAAGTTGGCAATCTTTTACACTATAAACTTTGTAGCCAGAAAATATGAAACTTTAATGTATCAATTATCAGTTTATAATACTTAAGTGTTTTAACAATTATATGCAAACAAAATGTATTCATATGCTAAAAGACTTCCATTATTGTACCAAAGGTATATCTTTGACTGTATAGTTCATTATATTACAACCCTCTGAACATTTTTAAATGCTGTAGAATATTAGCATTACAGTTAGCCTATATTTTGAAATTATGAAAGTAATCTAAGTAAGACTGATATTAAAATCTCAATCATAAGTACCTTAATACCTCGTAATAGCATCTAATTTCGGGCAATAAATTGTACGCTAATTACAAGCACTATTTCACTGGTGATTTCAGGTGAGACAGCTAGCTGTGAAATTGTTTCTCGTTACTCAACGGGAGCTATCAATTAACTTCTAATGAAACTGAAAAATATGACCATTGAAATAATTAAACTAGCTATTGCAAAGAAATGAAGTTAAGATTACTTTAGTTATCAATGTTAACTGTGATTGATCAACCTTATAAGAATGAGTCGGGCATTTTTCACTCACTAAGAAGAGTAAGATTTAATTATGTCAGGAACATTTACCTGACTTTTTTCCTCTGTCCTGAACATTAATATGAACTTCATAAATTTTATATACAATTTAGAGCCGCTTTTAAGTTGGTTAGAGTAGCAACAGTTTGCCTAATGCGATTATATTGCCAGGGATTTAACAGATTCTTAACACCTTGAAGTTCCTACTTAACTTCAGGCTCTAAACTGTTACGGAGCTTCGCTCTTTAAACTGACATTTTTTTAAATGTGAAGAAGCGTGACTGTGAACTGTGATGCCACTGAAGCAACACTTTTTGATTGGAATTTATGGGCAAATAGAGTAAAGGAGGACACTTAGAACATTTTATGAGCAAAATGTTTTATTGTAATCACCAATAAAAAAGTAGAAGGAAAAGGATAGGGATATTAATTGAAGAGAAATATAATAAAAAAAAAAAAACGCCCGTATATAATTTATATAAAAGAAATTATGTAAAAAATAGCCTTTCCCATAGATAAAGGAACATTAAATAAGTTTAACTACACTGAGCAAAAATTACAAATCAACATGACTCATTGCTTGAGTCAATGGTGGCAAACTCTAATGTTGGGAGTCTTTTATCTTGATTGACTCTACCTGAGTCAATCTGACTATAAATTAGGAGTCAATATGACTCTTGTTTTCGAGTAATATATTAAGGATGAGTCAAATTGACTCATATTTTTGAGCTGGTTTTGGGACAAACTGAAAACTCAAATTTCGAGTCAATTTGACTCATATTTTTTCTCAGTGTGACATCGTTTTTATATTATTTTACTTCAATTGTATGCCAAAATACGTTTTTGAATGAAATTTTTATTGCTTGAATTCAATCCTTTAGCATCAAATATATATCGTTACCGGCTCAATATGAAGATAATCCCCCATACCCAATTAGTATAAAGTCTAATGTCATTAACTGACTCAATAAATTATATCAATGCAATTATAAACTAATGAAACAAATTAATGAGATTCCTATATTTTTATATCAAAAGAGACTTTATTATAGCTTTGATATTTAGTGAGAAAAGAACGTAATTTAATTAACAGTTACATTCATATGGCAGGTTTTGCTTTCATTAAATAACCTGGACTGAATATTAAATATACTTTCTGTTTGATGTTACTCTATTTCGCTGTGGGGAAATATAGTTTAATTAAAGCGGTCCTTCAAGATTCTACACTTCAACAGAAGATGGAAATTAAACCTTTGATAATATAAGCATTTATGATTATATAAACTGAGGAACAAAGTTATTTGATGAATTAGTTTAATTAATGATACTTGATGTTATATACATATTAAATGGAAAGAAATGGAGAAAGAAATGAAGTGATGTTTCCGGGACGCGAACTCACAACTTGTTGTCTCTTGTCACCACTCGGTCATCCTGGACATATTAAAATAGGATTTCGATTGAACTTTATAGAATATGATAATTCGAGTGCATATTCAAGTTATCATTGTTCCATATGAGAATTATTTAATAAGTTTGTGCTGCCAGAGGAAATTAATCGAATGATGTTAATTATCATTTTTTCAACTTTACAAATTATTACCGTAGCTCAATCATTTAATTACCGAATTGTTTTTCAATACGTAAAATCACTAATTCGTTAGAAGATCATTACTTATTACATTATACTTTAAAAATATATTGTCATTACATACAAAACATAATTTAATTTTCGATTGTCATCATGTCGTAAGTGTGTGAAAAATAGCTAGTGGTAATTTGTGAATTTTCTTTTGCCTTTTTCCCTCTTTTACATTCCTTCAGGTATATACATTTTTAATTAAACCATTTGGTTTATTTACAGAATCCCATGATAATCTAAACGCAGAAATAGTCATAGAACAGTTGATGGACATTACTGGACAAGAAAAGACACATCCGTTATCCTTTCTCGTGAGTATTTCAAAATCCTTTTTCTTTCTCATTTCACAAGGAATGGAAATGACTGGAAAAGCTCAACTTTTTTCAACTTTTTTCGCTATTTACAAATAATGCTTTTGAGAAGATGTTATGTTGAATAGTTCATATGAGGCTCATACTGAATTACTGATATTTCCAAAGAATTATATTTAAAGTTTGTTGGATCTCAAGAAATCCAGTTAATTAACATTGCTTCTCAATTTCCTACGACGAATATTCTTGCTGCGAAAATTCCTAATACCGATTTCGGTGCTTTTAACAGCTTAACAATCTCTGGGTTTGTCTTCCCGCGCAGTTTAGCTGAATAAAATTTAGACCTCGAACATCATTATAGGAATAGAATGAGATGTAAATGGATAAATTCAGTGAATAAATAACATCTTCAATTAAAAAAATTAAATTTGATCGGGGACTTTCTCTGCACCCTGAATAACATATCCAATTTACCAAAAATTATATTTTTTACTCTTTAGAATCAAAACTCTTATATTTCCAATTAATAATTCTAGTGTTACCCCCGTAGTCATGATACTGCAGCAAATTATTAGTTTTTCTTTTCTATTACTGTTTCTTTGATTTTTCTCTTATTTACACCAACTTTATGAAGCGCTGTGATAGAATGACTGTTTAACACATTTTGTGACACACAGACAGACAGACGCCGTTCTTATATAGTATAGATATAAGTAGATCCTTCTTTGCATCAAAATGGCTAATCAATTAAATAAAGAAATTATCATGTGTATGCTTTAAATATTATAAAGGGTTCAGTATTTTCATTCATACCACACCATATTGAACGTGTCAAAGGATTTCTTGAGGTTTAACGAGGCGTCTAAAAAACTGTCACCTTCCCTCATTAGTTTTAAAAACATTGGCGATATTTTTATCTCAGGAAATCTCATCAATATTACATGGAAATATTCTAAAGAGATTTTCACATTGGAAAATATGCGATAAAATATTTCCAGGTGGCTGAAGATCAAAGAAGTAAATTCACAGGTTCATGTAGACTTGAAGTTGGTTCGGGAAATTACTGCGCTAATATTAAAAAGAACACTTCTTTATTCATAACCGAATTTAAAAATGTATATAGATAATGAAAGTATTAAAATAATACTGAAATAATTTTTCCATCTTACATTTTCTTTAATATTTTTGAATAATATTTATATTTTTATTTCAGATATTTTTAGAAAATTTCGATAAAATTTGGCTTATCCTAAAATTAAAAAAAAAATCAACTGCAGGTATATAAGATTATAAGTTAGAAAACGAATTGTTTGTTGATTGAATGGTCTTGGGAAGATGGTGTCCCATGTGTCTGTAACCAGTGCTATAGTGAATATAATATAAATAAATATCGACTAGTCATCATTAACCTATCATATACAGGAGATTAATTGAAAAAAGACCAGCCTAGATGAAGTAATGTCCGGTAAAAAATTAATAATCTGAAACTGAGCATCCAGTGACAACAGTAGGTAATATTTTTGATACTAACCTAAAATAGAATAAATTGTTTTCAGAAAATTAAATTTGTTAACATCTACTTATGGCTCCCTTCTGAGTACCTTCATCACGGGGTCTAGTCTTTTAAATTTCCCTAAGTATTATGTTTTTTTCAAATTCTCAAATGAATATTAGAATGCAAATATCAGGGAGGCCCTGGACCTGGTTCTAGTCAGTTAAAAGGATATGCATGTTAAATTTATAAACATTCAGTTTGTTTAACTGCAAGAATTCAAACTGTGATTAATACTAACTGGCTTTCCAGCACAATGACTTATCTGTGTATTAAGGTAGTTGATTCATCACGAAAGTATCACTGCTTTTCTACAAGGCAAAATATTCTCTTAAATATAAGGTTGATGCGACCATAAGTCACTAACGAAGTATTCAGTCTCGAAAAATGCACCTGCGTCGTTTTTATAATATTTTAGGCCTAATTATGACAAAAGACCGTTAATGGGCAATAAAGCAGCTATAATCTAATAACTTATTATCTTTATGTAAATTCCCATGAAGTGTACCACGTGTCTACTTCTGCTCTGACTTTTATCTTTCCTTAAGACTTAAGCGAGGCATCTTTTTAATTGTTCTATTATTGTACCAACCCTGATTGAAGATGAAATTAAAGGCGATCTAAAGAACTTCACAGTGAAATTAGTCAGACTCCAAAGGAAGGATTTGCTGAATTGGATTAACTTCTAACTGAAGGGGATTCAATTTCAAGAAAGATGGACAAGAAACTTTAAATACAATGAACAAATTTCTAATTTTTCGAAAACTGATTACTGGATCACGGTCTTAAGATTTGGCCACCTGAAAATACCTTCCTTGTTTGAAGAAATATTTTTGTTGTAATTTAATTAGATTATCCATCAAATGGGAAACTAAATAATTCAGAGGAAATTTGGGGGAAGAGAATTTGCAAATTTTATTATTTTAGTATGGGGATGATTGAATATAATTTGATACTAAAATTTTAGTTAAAAATGATGATGTTCAAATATTGAATTACTGTTACTTTATTCTTGAAATTGAAGTGAATTTTCTTGGGATGATATCATATATATCTAATAATAATATTGTTAAATTTAATCTGATCCAATGATATTATATCGATAAAGTGTGAATTATTGGTCTTAAATTAGTATTTATATATTGAAAGGTAAACAGGATTAAAAAATTTATCCTTCATATGTAAGTAAAAGGTCCACCAGGTTCTTTTTCAAGGGGATTTGCAGATTGACTTGGTGAAATAAGGAGTTTCATTTTTGTCTAATTCAAACAATTATTCGGCGTAGTCTTACTTAAATTAAATAACAAAATGAAATTATATATGTGTTAATTACTTCTCATTATTTTACTAATAGCATAATTGTTCATGAAGCTCATTTTAATGATTCACATTAGCAGTTCAGTTTGACGCGCTCATAAAATCTGCTCATTTGCAGGTTTTAATTAAATGTGAATTTCACTTTGGCTTCGAACTTCAAAGTACTAATTTGTTAGGCTATAAATTTCAGTCTGGGTTCGAAAGGTACGTGAATTAGTGATTGTTCAGATTTTTGTAAACTTTAGACTGTTGTTAATTAATAATATTCAATGTGAATAAATAACGATGTCTATTATTATGAGATAGAAGAGAAGGATATCGTCTCAGTATATAGATATCGTTTCGCGATATAGATTTTTTATAATTTCCCAGTGAGAAAAGAATAGTGGGACCCTAAAATATTTTAATACCACCAATTGTAATCATTAATAGCCCTATCAGAAATTTCTCTCTGTGTTTCAGTTTTATTCTAACACAAAAATTATATAGAAAGTAAATCTCAAAGTATATCTCGAAAATCATCTATTAATCATATAATCATTTCTCTAATCATATAATCATTTCTCTAATCATATAATCATTTCTCTAATCATATAATCATTTCTCTAATCATATAATCATTTCTCTAATCATATAATCATTTCTCTAATCATATAATCATTTCTCTAATCATATAATCATTTCTCTAATCATATAATCATTTCTCTAATCATATAATCATTTCTCTAATCATATAATCATTTCTCTAATCATATAATCATTCCTCTAATCATATAATCATTTCTCTAATCATATAATCATTTCTCTAATCATATAATCATTTCTCTAATCATATAATCATTTCTCTAATCATATAATCATTTCTCTAATCATATAATCATTTCTCTAATCATATAATCATTTCTCTAATCATATAATCATTTCTCTAATCATATAATCATTTCTCTAATCATATAATCATTTCTCTAATCATATAATCATTTCTCTAATCATATAATCATTTCTCTAATCATATAATCATTTCTCTAATCATATAATCATTTCTCTAATCATATAATCATTTCTCTAATCATATAATCATTTCTCTAATCATATAATCATTTCTCTAATCATATAATCATTCCTCTAATCATATAATCATTTCTCTAATCATATAATCATTTCTCTAATCATATAATCATTTCTCTAATCATATAATCATTTCTCTAATCATATAATCATTTCTCTAATCATATAATCATTTCTCTAATCATATAATCATTTCTCTAATCATATAATCATTTCTCTAATCATATAATCATTTCTCTAATCATATAATCATTTCTCTAATCATATAATCATTTCTCTAATCATATAATCATTTCTCTAATCATATAATCATTTCTCTAATCATATAATCATTTCTCTAATCATATAATCATTTCTCTAATCATATAATCATTTCTCTAATCATATAATCATTTCTCTAATCATATAATCATTTCTCTAATCATATAATCATTTCTCTAATCATATAATCATTTCTCTAATCATATAATCATTTCTCTAATCATATAATCATTTCTCTAATCATATAATCATTTCTCTAATCATATAATCATTTCTCTAATCATATAATCATTTCTCTAATCATATAATCATTTCTCTAATCATATAATCATTTCTCTAATCATATAATCATTTCTCTAATCATATAATCATTTCTCTAATCATATAATCATTTCTCTAATCATATAATCATTTCTCTAATCATATAATCATTTCTCTAATCATATAATCATTTCTCTAATCATATAATCATTTCTCTAATCATATAATCATTTCTCTAATCATATAATCATTTCTCTAATCATATAATCATTTCTCTAATCATATAATCATTTCTCTAATCATATAATCATTTCTCTAATCATATAATCATTTCTCTAATCATATAATCATTTCTCTAATCATATAATCATTTCTCTAATCATATAATCATTTCTCTAATCATATAATCATTTCTCTAATCATATAATCATTTCTCTAATCATATAATCATTTCTCTAATCATATAATCATTTCTCTAATCATATAATCATTTCTCTAATCATATAATCATTTCTCTAATCATATAATCATTTCTCTAATCATATAATCATTTCTCTAATCATATAATCATTCTCTAATCATATAATCATTTCTCTAATCATATAATCATTTCTCTAATCATATAATCATTTCTCTAATCATATAATCATTTCTCTAATCATATAATCATTTCTCTAATCATATAATCATTTCTCTAATCATATAATCATTTCTCTAATCATATAATCATTTCTCTAATCATATAATCATTTCTCTAATCATATAATCATTTCTCTAATCATATAATCATTTCTCTAATCATATAATCATTTCTCTAATCATATAATCATTTCTCTAATCATATAATCATTTCTCTAATCATATAATCATTTCTCTAATCATATAATCATTTCTCTAATCATATAATCATTTCTCTAATCATATAATCATTTCTCTAATCATATAATCATTTCTCTAATCATATAATCATTTCTCTAATCATATAATCATTTCTCTAATCATATAATCATTTCTCTAATCATATAATCATTTCTCTAATCATATAATCATTTCTCTAATCATATAATCATTTCTCTAATCATATAATCATTTCTCTAATCATATAATCATTTCTCTAATCATATAATCATTTCTCTAATCATATAATCATTTCTCTAATCATATAATCATTTCTCTAATCATATAATCATTTCTCTAATCATATAATCATTTCTCTAATCATATAATCATTTCTCTAATCATATAATCATTTCTCTAATCATATAATCATTTCTCTAATCATATAATCATTTCTCTAATCATATAATCATTTCTCTAATCATATAATCATTTCTCTAATCATATAATCATTTCTCTAATCATATAATTAGTTCAGCTTTCATCTTCTTATTATCAATAAAGAGGCTTTATCAAACTTGTTAGAATTTTCTTCTTCATAGCCTTTTTTTTTCCATTAAAAACATAGTAACAGGTTTGGTAATAGTTGTTTCTACTGCTCTTGTGCAATGTGCATATAAATAAGGTATGCAAAATTCGAAACCCCTGCGAGTAATATTGTCCGAAATAAATATCAATTTGCTGCAGAAATCATTTTTAGTTCTTTGAATTCTGTTTTTGTTTATTAAGTTTGTAAATCAAACAAATCAAATCAAATGACAAACAAGTAATCAATTGATCGGGGATCAAACGACCGGGGATGAAAATCAGTTATAACCTATGAAGTTTAATTCAACAGCTTATGTAGTATCAATTCAGAAATAGTTCTAATTTTCCAATATTTTTAAACTGTTGTCTATTATTTTTCTACTTTTTTTATTAAACATGCAAATCGAATACTGAATTGTGTTCAATAATTATTCATTTTTGAATGATGTAGTATGGAGAAATTCTGGATTTAAATACTCTTTCTATCCAAATTATTTATTTCGGTGTTCAAAGCTCACCACAGAGTCAATGCATTGATCAATGACTGGAAATGACTCTCGTTCTCTGTAATTAATGTGCTACCGCTAAGAGGTTTCTTGATCATATAGCAATTTCATTTGACTACTTTTGAAGAGTAGGTCATGTCATTCCAAAGAGGTTCTATGTGAAATGTGTCGGTAGAGACGTATACTTTGTGAGTACAATTCGATATTTAGTATGAGTTTAGAAAATATAAGTACAGTGAAACTCCTGAGTTATGAAGTATTGGTTTCTTCATAACTCAGAGACACTGATAGTTTTCCATTATTAAAATCTTGGAGAAAACTATGGTTTTGGAGGGATTACTAGGACAATTTTTTTACGTATATCGTTTTCTATAACAGAAACATAGAAAATACTTCCTAACTCAGGAGCATTTCATAACTCAGGTCCTTCATTACTCGAGTGCTTCATAACTCAGGTCCTACATTACTCGAGTGCTTCATGACGAAGAACTTCAAAATTTAGTAGTTTCACTGTCGAAATAAATCAAAATAAATAAGTACTTCAGCCAATCGATCATTTGTTAATGGAACTATTTGTATTAATTTTTCTGTAAAGAAAAACCCTTTTCTTTTATTATTTCATTCACTAATTTGATAAATGTTTCTTTTACGTGTCAATCAATGGAAAAGAAAAAGTTCTTATGATTTGTTAAAATTTGATATTCTAGTTAATTCTCTAATGCCTAATGCACTTTACCCATTCGAATGGAAATGATTACTGTTCTATTTTAGTGAACTAATAGGTCATTCTTATCGAAACACAGTTTACGTCTGATTGATTTGAACTATTTAATCGGAATTGAACAGCAGTATCTAAAATTCTTTTAATACACAGTTCGCATGCTTTATGTGAGCTAGCCAGTGAGAATACAGTGGTACACGTTTTATCCGAATTTTAACATAGGAGTATGATAACTTTTATAGTACTTCGTTCCAAAAGAAATTTAAAAATAAATTATATGAATTCAACTTATAAGATTAAATAAGAATAGTTCAATTCCTTTAAGTGTGAGACAACTTTTAATAGAATTAACTAGGATGAAGATTTTGCTCGGTATTATTCTTTTGAATTTCGAATATAATTGGTATTAAAAGTTTAATGATATCATTGACAGTACTTGTTTCCTGTTTTGAGATTTATTGAAATAAATTATAGCAAACATGACATTGGAATTTTTCGTGTTTTTGTTGTTTATATCTGAAGTATTCGGGGACATTCATAAAATTTCATGGAGTCAAGTGATCGTGGATAAATCTGCTGTCACTTTCCAAGAGGAACTGCAACTCACTGCCGTTAAAGCGGCCAACTTATGTGCGAAAACAGACGATTGTGATCTTGTTTGTGAGCTTGAAGACGGCTATGGCTTGTCCAAACAAAAAATTGGTGCTGAGTACTTCGAAGGATCTTCAGGAGGAAACCAGTACAATTGCTGGACAAAAATGCCACGTGAGTGAAATATACTTCGTGACTTCACAATGGATACATAGTAAAATTTATAATACAAATTTGCTATAATAATCAATCACGGTATTTTGTTAACGTGTAGAAATATGAAATTTGTTCTATCATCACAAGAGTACTTGTGATGATTCCAAATAACCAAATTAATATCATCTCCTATTTTGTCTCCAGTGTGTATAACTGTCTATGTATCTTGATTATGCCTCTTCAGTAGGAGCTCATTTTTTTCTTATCCCATGTGTGAACTTTCACCGTATATAAATTCTATATCATTATTATTCATCATCTGGATTTCAGAAAATGCGAGATTTGCAAATTAACAAATCTGAATATCAAGAAATCTGAATATTTTTTATAATTCGGAAAAAAAAAATCGGAATAGTTTTAGAATTTCTAAAATTATTCGATTATTTAGAAGAAAAAAACTTATTGTCTGTCATTTTTGATGGGTAACTCACTAGTATAAATGAATAAAAAAAAACGACAGGTATTATTAAAATTCCAACCTAAATAGGTAGTATAATTATGGGAATGAGGTTCTATAAAGAAACAATATTTCGTAGTTGTAGTTCTTGTTTACTGTTATAAATTAGTCCTAGCTAGGGATGTGACAATATGCTCTTAAAATCATAGATCATAAGACTACCACAGACAAAATGAAATGGTATCGAATACTATATACCGCTGGTGTAGAACCATTCAATAGACTTCAATTCTCTCCGTCTATAATATTCTCTATTATTTATAAAGCATATTGTCACAACCCTATGAATGGCTTTTCAGTGGCTTTCACACCCGAGAGACTCAGTGAGGATGGCCTGTACTACCACCTTCACCTTCGTGGAAACAGATTGACTGGAGGCCAATGTGTGAAGGCTTGCCGAAGAATTCCGGATTACCGTTTGGCCATTTTACGAACAGAGGAACAGTTCGAGGCATTTCAAATCAAATACGGTATAGTTTGTGTCAATACGATTACTGTTACTTAATATTATCTCCTTTCGCTTCGATAGTTGTAGAGATTTGCCAGTAATATTGTCGATAACTCGTTATATTTTAATTGGCATCGATTCTTCGTTGTGTACGGTTATAAATTTTAATATATCTACCAGTACGTAAATTAGTAACAAAATTATTTGGAAATGGAAAAATATCATCTTGGATAAAACTTTACATTTCTATTTCATTCTCATTTCAGGAACTGTCTGCTTTGTTGGTTTAATCAAGAAAATGGAAAACGGAATAATTCTGAATAATCAGTTTGAGTGGATTGATGGCACTCCTTACGAATCTAACATGAGAGTTACTTCTAATGATGCTTCTACTAGATATTTCCTACATTATGGAAACGCGTTCGATGACACTTCTGGAGCCTACCAATGTTGTCTATGTCAGGGTAACCCGGATTATATCGAATGGTAGGAAGTGTACTCTGAGAAATTCTGATGCAGCCAGGTGTTCCGAGTTCAACTCACCCTATGGCTTTGTCTCAAAGCGAGACGCTTTAGTGCATCAAACTGTAGTTTAGATGCACTAAAGTGCATCAGTTCGATGCACTTTACTGTCTCAAATTTTCCTTTGCCAAAACGAGGAAAATAATTTCCTTAACAGTTTAACAAACTCATAGCTGAGTCACTAAATGCATTGAACTGATGCACTTTAGTGTATCCAAACTATAGTCTGATACAATGAAGTGTCTCGTTTTTTAGCCTAAAACATAGGGTGAACTCGAAACACCTGTGTGCATCAGTTTGAGTTGTTTATTTTTCTCAGTGCATAGTGCTGCTAACTATTATTGTACTTTGATAGCCAGGTATGTGATTTAGTTTTATTTATTGTAATATATTTCGGGTATAAAGATGGAATATAATTTGCTACAGTGTTCGATAATTCTGAAGAAGAGTCGTTATTCTATCTGTGAAGGATCGATCATCGGAAAGGAATATTTCATTAAAATGTTATGATCTTATTGATGATTTTCGTTGAAATTGATGAACAGTCAATATTTTCAAATTTATATTAAAAAAATATACGTTTTAACATTCTTTTCGATAAAAAAGCTTTTTTCAAACATTTACTAATTGGAACAATTTTGTTTCACAGTTAATTTGGAAGAGGATAATTACATCAATTCTTTGAAATTAGTATATATTTGTTTATGTGAAGAGAAATTATTTGATGATTTTACTCAATATCATCATCACTGTCACTATTTTTCTATATCTCAGCACTCACATTCGTAAATAATATATAAATATATCTACATTGAATTATTGTTGTTAAATTTTCATATATAGTGATAGATAAAAATGAATATTGTCACTTCAATTTACTGTATGATAAGAACAGAGAGTTACCATATTATACTAGCGAGAGAGCTGTTCAGTGACACCAGGACGGTCCCAGAGTGACGCAATAGGGGAGGTGTGTGACACAGCTCGCTCTGTCAGGTGTACATAATTTGCAATGATGATTAATTTAATTAAATAATGTAATAAACTTATCAGAGACAATGCTAAAAGTTGTCAAAAAAATTTATTTAGTTATTCGAATTTATTTCAATGTGGAATCATGATAACAAAATAAAGCGACAAAAATTATTCAAATCGAACGAAGAACCTTTTTATGATGAAATAATTGATCTTCCAAATGCAATTGAATATATTTCAAAAATATATTTTGTATCTATACTACAACATGTTGAGAGGAAAAACGTCCAACAAAGTTAATTTTATAAACGTAATATTATACACAGTAGTCACGTGACCACAATACTAATTGCACACAAAGCGTCCTACCAAGATGAGTTGAAATGTTAGCCACTGGCTCACCACTTCAAAGTTCATAGACTATAACAAGTTAAACGAATAGAAATAGTACGAAATGTTACTAAGAGCTGAGTCTACAAATTCTTTATATGAAAACCTTTTCTTTAGATTGAAATCTATGAAACCTATGTTACAAAAAATTGACATTTTACATTGTTTATTTCTTATTTTATTATTGCAATATTATGTTTGTTCTTATTTTAGGATTTTAGCTACAGTAATTAAAGCGGATGAAAATGTTGACCAGTGCCCATTAATCAACGGACAATGACGTGAATAGTAGTTAGCTTTTTGTTCTTTTAACAGTGTTAATAACCATTTCTTTGAAATTTTTTTATACTATTCGATAGATTATTAAATTCTATTTCTATTCTGACTCACGCCAGAGTTTAATCTATCGTTTAAGAAATATTCAAGAAGAAATTCAGAAATTGTTCCTTCCATTGCTAATTGTCGTAGTGAATACAGTTACTTTTTTGTTGGTTTTGCAGTAATAATAACCATTTCATTAAAATATTTTCATACCATTTGATAGATTATTAAATTCTAAAGAATTCTATTCTGACTCACGCGCAAGTTTAATTTACCGTTTAAGAGATATTCAAGAAGAAAGACAGAAAATGTTATTTTCTCAATGGCAATTTTTTCCCATTCCTTTCACCTGTTAGAGTCTATGAACCTTGGACCACTTGGGTAAGACCAATGCATGACTATTTATATACCTGTTATTTGATTTAAATTATATTCGAATGCAACAATGTATTATGGATACACCTACCTATTACGATTTAAATTTTCTCAAAAGCCATAATATATTTTTTTCAAATATTCAATTTCAATATTATTGTAGCGCGTGGCCCCGTAGTCATGATACTGATACAAATGATTTGTTTCTCCTTTTATTATATATTTCTTAATAGAGGTGTAATACTCGGACAGATAGACGGACATGGCGCTCCTTCTAGTATAGATAATCTTAAATCTTAAATAAGCATTTATTGATAGTGTGGTAATACCTTTTCTTCATGAATTTATTCATCTTTACGATTCTCTCATATTAATGGTTTTAGTTGAAACAAAATAACAGTTTAATAGAATTAGGTATTTTCTCCATTTTAAAATGAGCGTTACATCTGAACAAAATAAATTACAAAATAAATTGAAACACAATATGTCTTTTTCATTTATCTCAAACTCACTAAAGCTCATGGAATAGTAAAAATGATGTTATACGGTGTATGTGAAAACTCTTCCTCAATTACTTTTAAATTGAAACGAACTTCGAAAATTGCGTCTGTTGACATCTGCAGAACAATCAAACTTCAATCGTTTTCTCTTTGGTCTTAAACAAACCGAAGTTGTTGGCAAACGATGAACATTTAAAAGTTCTACCAGATAAAAGAATGTTTCAGGAGAAAGTGCCTGAGAACAGAGTTAAAAAAACATGGCTAACTTACAATTTAAACACTGAAAGGAGTCTCAAAATGCCAAAATAAACCAGAAGTTGCAAGGTAAGAACAAAAAGAAGTGTAGTCAGAAATTGAAGTGATGTATTTCAACTGTAAATAATCATATATAATGAATATGGTGGGTCACTGATAATTACGATGATGACATTTCATATTCCAGAGTATCTGAATTGATGTGAATACCTAACTCTACTAACTCTATTCTTTTCGTAAATGCATTTATTCTGACTTTCCAAAATAATGCTTTACCTTCCTACCAGTAAATTAATTGAATAATTTTTTGTGCTGTGGCTTAACTGCTTCTGTACCAACTATTGCAATCCATTACTCAACTTCTGGGTAGTTGAACTATCTCTAAAAATTAAGAAATCCTAATATTCTGAATGTGACACTCACACACTTCTTTTCATGCAGAATTTCTAACTCAATAATTTTCGATATCTCACACTGCAGAGACACCAAACAATTCTTGATTGAAGCTTGATTAACCTACCGGAAATTGAAGTAGTTGACTATGGAGCAGTTGGAAATGTTTGCACCAAACTAGACCTGAATGAAGCTTAATTAGAGCTACAGTCACTGGTGGTAGATGAAGGGATTGGAAATGTTAATACCGATCATTACCTGAATGAACCTAGATTAAATTTAATTGCAGAAATTCTCGTTTAAAAGGATTATAAAATTTTAGCACCAAACAATCTGAATGAACCTCGATTAGATTTTTTCAATAATTTACTATAATTGAGCAGAAAATGTTGGCATCAAACAATTCCTGGATGAAGTTCAATACAACTTACAAACATTGAAGATAATGGATCGGAAAAGAGCTAGAAATATTTATTATTCTTCATTATTTGACACAATATGTCCATTGTTCAAGTTTTGTAAACTGTAGGTCATGTTACAGCATCAGATTTTGTTATTCCTGAAACTGAGAGTGAAGTTATTGAACTGAAAGACTGTCAAGTTTATGAAAAAAGTTGGTAGAGTTTATCGGCGTTACTCATTTTAATTTAAAAGAATGAACAGAAGTATGTGCGTGCGAGACGCTCCTATAATTGCAACAGCTGGAACATCATTGTAATAGTATTTAATAGGTAGTAACTCACCATGCCTCAGAGATTATTGCCAGGTATTTTATAGGATAATAAAAGATTTGTCTTGGTCTCGACTTCTAACTATATATACGAACAGAACGAATTGAACAGAAAGAATTGAACAGAAAGAATTTATGCTCAAATCATAAGAAATTCAGAGCTATTACTAAACATTATGAAAAATAAGCATAACCCTATCGCTATCCTCTAAGCCTGCAAGTAGCGTTAAAAATGAGATTTGATTTAAACAGTTATCATAGTTTACCCTTTTAGTGTAATAAATTTAATTGACTACAACTTCAAAATGCAGATATTGATCCTGAAAATAAAGGTAACTTCTCATTCTCATCACAGTTTATTATCATAGTTTCTTGTATCGTTCTCAGTCCAAAGCCAATTTAATTAGTCATAACAAGGCATATCCTCGGATATAAAGCAACTCACAGGAGTATCTACCCGGCTACACAATACTATAGTATCTTGAGTGGGTAGATACACCTAACAACTGCATGAATATAAGTACCCGACAGAGAAATAATTAATGAACAACAAACAACCGACAACATGAAAATTATTGCCTCAACTTCTCATTGTTGCTCTAATGAAATATTTAGACAATCGCTATCTATTCTCACAAATTAGAACATAGGGAACATAATTTGAAAAGTTATTCATATTGTAAATTGAAATAAATAATGAACAAAGGAAGTAACGTTAGTAAAGTGAAACTCATGAGTTATTAAGTATTGGTTTCTTCATAACTCAGGGACACTGATAGTTTTCTATGATTAAAATCTTGGAGAAAACTGATTTTGAGGAATAACTAGGACTAAATTTTTCACGATTATCGTTTTCTATAACATAAATATAGGTGCATTTCATAATTCAGGCACTTCATTACTCGAGTACTTCATAACTCAGGAATTCTACTGTATATTACTTTGAATATTATCTTATTAAATCCTTCACAAAAGTTAAAAAAAAATTCTATATACCCTGCAATGGCTTATTTATATTTACAATCGGAGGGTTGAAACAATGCACATTATGGTTCTCGTTTTGGTGCAGCAATGATGAGGAATCTCCATATATATCAGCTACATTTTGTTTCATGGAATCATTGGACACATTTTAGTAAGTAACTCATCACTGTGAAAGAAGTTGAACTAGCTTCCCAGTCTTTAAGAGAGGTAAGTTAGTTTATAAGTGTTGAAATTGATGTTCCATTGTTCAGACAGGTACTTGTGATATGAAAGGTATTTTGTTTATCAATCGTTAAATAGCAGTCAGTTATTAAAAGATGAAAGACGTAGCATTCCAAACAATCAATTTCTAGTACTCGAGAATAATCTATGTGGCGATATTGAAAATTATAATAGAATAGAAAAATATGTTGTTAAAAGGTTAATTTATATCCGTTACATATGTTATCAGGGATTATTAGTATAAATAAACATTTGACATTATATTTAATTAGCCTTCGTCTGAAACCAAAGATTATTTTTTAAGGCTCCCTGCCAGAAGAAGCAAACATTCTTTAAATAAGCAAAAAAATAAGAAACCATGAAAATATTCGTATTCCAGACAAAACCACTACTATAGACCCTTCCACGTCAGTAGATTGTTCTAATATTGCACCACATTTGATTGATGTTGAAGATTAGAAGAGATCTAAAGGACTTCACAGAGTATTAAGACAGACTCCAAGGGAAGGATTTGCAGAATTGAATTAACTTCTCACTAACGGAGAATCTTTATGAACCCTCTGCCCAAATAAATGCTAACTCTTTGATCTTTATACCTTGAGAAAGTAATTGAACGGTAATAGAATGTTAGGTCTCAGACTGCACACATCTTATAATGATTATTTTATCAGCTCGTTTTAATCATTATCAGTAGAGGTTCTGCTACACTGAGAGAAAATTGCGAGTCAACGTGACTTATTGCTTGAGTCAAGGCTGGCAAAACTCCATATTGGAGTTTTTTTTCTTGATTGACTCGACTCGAGTCAATCTGACTATGAATTAGGAGTCAATATGACTCTGTTTTTTGAGTAAAGTACTTGGATGAGTAGAATTAACTCACACAACCTGAAAACTCAAATTTTGAGTCAATCTTTTTGTATTTTTTTCTCAGTGTAGACACACGTCTCTTATACAATCAATATCAGTTTATCTTGAGACGCTCATATAAACCGCTCACTTTATTTCATTCTCATTATCCGTTCAGTTTAAAACGCTTATACTATGAGCTCGTTTCAGGTTTCAATTAGCGATCACTATCGCTTACGGATGAATCTTTGAAGTCAGCTTTCAAAGTAACTCGGGAATAATTTGGTATTACTTCAGTCAGGCGGAGTAAGCCTTCTTAATTGAAACGAAATCAACTTGTGACTTCATGGATGAGAAATGGCTTCTCAGGAGAGTTTGGGGAATTGATAAAAATATATCTTAGATCAATAAATGAATATGGTTCCTAGTATTGAACAAAAAGCATAATACTCCTAATAGGAGTACCCTTCCATTTATCACTGTTCACTGTCTTATATATATACGATACATGTTCTAAATTCCTGGTTACCAGGAATTATATAAGAGCTTGATGAATTGTTCTCTCGTCTACAATAAATCATTTTCCTTATCCTTAATCATGTGTAATTAAGTAATAAGTAAAAGACATGAAATGAAAGCTTCTAAAAAATTTTCAGTTAAAACTGTTATTATTTTTCCATGAGGGTTGGTTTGCTAACTATGGTGCTAAGCATCAAGAAATAAAAAAACAATAAAATGTGTATTTAAGCTCCTACTAATTGAGGTAGTAAGATATCACAATATTTTGAAAATAGTCTTTGTATACATTTCATGAAACTGATAAAACGAAAATATATAAAATTGGAAATGAACTTTTATACCAAACTTCCTTTCCCTTTTAGCTCGGATGTCCCTCCCGATAGCTTTCTCAAACTAATAATTACAAAGTTTCGCCATTGTGGAATCTTCAGGAATTTCTTTTAATGAAAATGTATATAGGTAATTTGAAGTTTTATATTCTAAATAATGGAGTTATTTCGATACCGCCAGAGATAAATTTGGTGGTGTTTTTGTTTGGTGTGAGAACGAAGTTTGGATTCTTTTCCTGCCCTTCATATAAAGTTTAGCAGATGCAATTTTCTTTCGAAAACAAATTTGTATTGCTAGTTTTCGTTGATATATATAAATTATATATACAATTAAGAAATTTATATCAGAAATTCTTTCATGAAAATTCAATTTTACAAGTTTGTACAATTCACATTTACACTTCTTTCAGAACCATATATATGTTTTTTCTTCCGATAATTAAAACAAATATTACTATTGATATAAAAAAATATTTTAGATTCAAATTACGTAATCGGTCGGCGATACAAGAATTTAATATATATATAATATTACATGAGGGAGATACGATATATTCTGCATTAATTCCTTATTTCATTTCATCCCATTGACAGATTGAATAGAGTGTTTTTCTTTGAAGTTGTTCATGAATTAATTTCACCATCTATTCACTAACTAATTAACTGTTCTTTTGAGGTTATTCAAAAGAAAAGTGTTTGATGTGAGTACAGAAAAACCCCTGAGTTATGAAGCAGTCAAGTAATGGAGGACCTGAGTTATGAAAAGAACCTGAGTTATGAAGTATTTTCTATATTTATGTCATAGAAAATGATACACGCGAAAAATTTGTTCCTGGGTATCCTTCAAAAATCATAGTTTTCTTCAAGATTTTAATCATAGAAAACTATCAGTGTCCCTGAGATATGAAGAGGATCTGTGTTTGAAGTAACCAATACTTCATAACAAATATAATATATAAAAAATCCGTTTAATACCTTAAACACACTTGAGAAATGAAAGAGAAGGTCTTAATTATACGACAAATTCGTAACTGAAATTAAATCTGCTTACATGATAGAGTAATTAATAGTTACGGGTTTATGAAGTTGTTTCATCTTTCAGCTGATATGACTGAAGAAAATATTCGAAATAATAGAATGCTTTCTTACCAAATTTAACACTCAATAATTAGAAAATTCTTCAACCATCTCCAAAAATCCATTTGACAAATATAGTGTCAATTCGAACCAATCCGAACCAAATTCAGTTTCTAGAGCCAATTCGAATAT
>CANNZV010004809.1:0-35088 GCA_947561585.1 Caprella mutica
CATGGGATCACCCTTGGGGCCTTTATTTGCCAATTTCTACATGTGCCATATTGAGAACAACGTACTACCAAACCTAGATAATCCTCCGTTAATATACACAAGGTATGTAGATGATATTTTTCTTATGATCAAGGACATCAAGACCCTTCAAGAAATCAAAACTAAGTTTGAAAACTTATCAGTTTTAAAATTCACATACGAAATAGAATGCAAGAAAACGATAGCCTTTCTAGATGTTGCAATCACACGCCAATCACATGAGACCATATCCACTGCAGTCTACAATAAACCAACAAACTCCGGAGAATGCCTTAACTATAATAGCTTAGCACCGGAACAATACAAAACAGGTGTAATCAAAACATTCCTCCATCGAGCATACAACATTTCCAGCAATTGGGCAAACATTCATCAAGAGATAAACCGAGTCAAGCAATTACTAACGAACAATAATTTCCCGATGTCAATCATCGACCGAGAAATTCAACAATTTATCAGAGAAATTCAACAATTTATCAATAAAAAGCAGCTACAAAATGATCAACAACAACCCATAAAAGATACCATTTCACTCTACTATAGAAACCAGATGTCATCAAATTACAAGCAAGAAGAACTGAACCTCCGAAAAATAGTTAAAGACCACATCTCTACAACAGCAGAAAACACTGATATCAGCCTTAAAATATATTACAAAAATAGAAAACTCCGAAATATCTTCATAAGAAATAACCTAACTAAAATAACCTAACTAAATCAACCAAAGGCGAGCGCTCCAGAGTAGTCTACATGTACACCTGTCCCGCGGAAGAGTGTAAACCTTCCAAATCAACGTACGTAGGCTACACAGAGTGCAGCCTTACAGACCGACTAAGAAATCATGCACAAAATGGTTCAATAGCACTACACAATTCTCAAGAACATCGCATCAAAATCAAAACTCAAGAAATACTAGACAATACCAATATAATTCGCCATTTCCAAACAAAAGAAGATTTAATAATAGCAGAAGCACTTTCAATTAAGCAACTAGACCCAACCTTAAACGCACAAAAGGAAAGAGAAACAAGGATTCTATCAATATTTTAGTCATTATTATAATATGTTATTTTCAACAATCTATATTATGTTTAAATAAAAATATTTGTTCAATTACAACTAATCATGTTATATATACTAAAATTAAAGCAAATTTCCTTCATACATTTCATATTTTATATATTCTGTACAACTCCCACAGTAACTTACACAATATCCTTAATGCACATGCATGTGCACGTAAATACGCACACCTGAGCTAACTCTATATAAAGCACATTTTATACCTAACCATTTCACTTCTTACTTTGCCACCGTCTAGTAAGGTATGTCCCTGTGTGATATTGTTCTTGTTTGTGTTATTTAGTGTTTTAATAGTAGTCAAATTAATTATTAAATGTCTGTTTGTATATTTTATTATTTTATCTTGCGTTAATAAATAAACTAATTTAGGTCTTTTGTCACTTGCAGACTAAATAAACTGCCTGATGATGCTAAAAGTTTTTAGCGAAATATCGCACCATGTTTAAGAATAAAAATGATTCAAACAGAAGAAGTAATTATTACCTGGATATCGAAAGTAATAATCAAGATAAGCAATGATGAAACTAAAAACCTACTTAGGCAAATAGAAAAATTATCAATAAAATCCGAAGAAACAAAATGCCACTTATCATTTAATGAATGTTGCCTGATATATATATTTATATATATATAAATTTTGAATACACAGAAGGAAATCGCTATGCTTCGTAACTATGTTAATATATATCTCACGGACGAAAATTAATCAAAATACTTTTGACAACAATTGAAAAGTTTCGAATTCTAGTGAAATTGAATTGATCTCCACTTCTTCTTGCCTCCGTAAAAACTTTTTATATGTACGTTAGAATAAATTGTTTGGTTAACCATTATAAAAGTACAATCCATTCCGTTCATTTCACTCAGATTATAGTTAGGAGATACTGTGATTCATTTATCCCACACTCTGTTTTCTTTTCTCCGATTACAGATATGAAATACTGTGTTTTATTTATCCCATAATCAATAGTTATATCAATGATATTTTACTGCAATAAGATACACTACTTTCAATGATATCTTTCTTAAAAGTGCTTTGTTGCGCCCCTGGTCTCAAAAGCAGAAAATATAATTGAAATATTGTAAGGACAATCGAGTAATTTGTAACCGTGACGTCAACAAGGCAACACAATTAATTAGAATATTAAGGTTTAGCAAAATAACGTGAATCGATTCATCACTATTTTTTTATAATGGAAATAAATTAACTGTTTTCATAATGTTACGTTCTTCAATTGTCATAAATATGATTTTAGAGTGTTGCTGTTAACATACCTCGATGAGTCGATTGTACTTACATCATTACAATTCTATTTTCCGATTTTGAAACCAGAGGCGCCATAATGCACTTTTAAATAGAAATTGTCTAGAGTAGTATATCTTTTTTAGTATAATATCTTTGGTTATATTCTTCACAGACCCCGGGGGCTCTATCCTGAAGCTGTCTATGGTGAATGGAAGAGACGGGGGGTGGCATCACTCGGGCCCCAAACTTTTGTAATTTGTATTATTGATTGTCTTTTTCCATTTTTACCATTGCTTCACCGCTACTTGCAGTTTTAGAGGATAGCGTTAGGATTATGCTCTTCAACTATGAGGTCTTACATTTTTTGTTGTGTAGGCTTCATTTACTATCACCACCTCATTTTCCTCTTCCATCTGTGAGTGCAGCCACCGGTGCTTGTGTCCCTTTCCGTCATATTCTTTGGTAAGTGACTGCATTCATTGAGTAGCTTTTCTGCATCCATGAACACTGTCACCAATGGTGGTAAGTGACTTTGTTCATGGAGCAATTTTCCTTTCTGACTGCTGCTTCCAGTCCCTTCTATTTAATTTCCTTTTGACGTCAGTGATATGGCCTTTGGTTTCAAATCAGACGTTAAACCCCTACTAAATTAATTATATTCTTGACATATAACGAACAATTTTGAAACAATATAGATAATTCATTTAGACGTAGCATGTATTTACAAGAAAATACTAGTAGAAAAAATTCAATAGTCTATTTAGCAGTTCCAGTTCCTATATAATTTGTACATTCTATCTCATTAATGTTGATATAAAGTTTACATACATATATCTTGCTCTGTAAAGAAGATGAAGTAATGCCACCTAGACATCACAATAATTTGAGAAGCGGGAAGTTGACAACCAATCAGAGATGGGCAGGTAGGTGACGATTAATTGTTTTGGTTGTGACAATATTCTTTTAATTATATTCTTTCAATATAATTAATAAAACAAAAATAAAAGAAATTTACAAAAGGCTAATAAAAATATTATATATTTGAAAAGATAGAAATTTAATAAAAATCAATTGGCATAACAGATTATTTAAATCTTTTGCTGTAAATAGATCCCTTACTGTAAATAGATCCTTTGCTGTATATAGATCCTTCGCTCTAGATAGATACTTCGCTGTAAGAAGATCCCCTATATAGGTATTCGACAATCTATCACAAGAATTTGATTGCTATTCTAAGAAATACCAGATTTATATGAAACATCTTCAATTGTTCATATTAACATATTTTAGCTCTGTACGTTATTTAAACTATATTATAATTTCACTGTGTATTAAATATATAGCTGTTTCAATGCTATTTTAAAACAACTAATAATGTATTGTAAGTGTACTGAATGATCCAAATAACTTTAATTATTTGGATAATTCAGTACCTTTACAATAATATAGAATGCTTGAGCTCATCTACAATATCTGTCAGTTTGTTGATAACGAAAAAATTGATCTATATTGTAATGCCGTAAATGATGGTCAATTAATAAAACTGTAATAGGTGATAGGCTCATATCTATTCCCTGTGTTTGTTCACAAGGTTGCTGCCTCTCACGTCTTCACTGCATAATATTACTAAATTGTAGTGCCAACATCTACCCTCATACTGACCTGTCCTGTAGGCTGTGACTGAAAAAAAAAATTAGAACTCATCAATATCCTAGTTAAATATTAATATCTGTCAGTAACAATATTGTGTATACCTTGCACAATATCGATATATGTAATGATTATTCGATTAAAGAATGAATCTCTTGATTATTAACTGCATTCTTTACTTACTGCAAGTTTGCAACGTTATCTATTGGTTAAGCTCATTCATAATTTTGCAGTTAGTGCTAATATTTTTTACCAGATCCACTCTTATTATTACCAGTGTATGGTCCAGCCTCTCAGTGACCAAGGAAGTTATAGTACTGGAACTATAACAACGTCTCTCTGCTACATTATTTGGTGTGTTTTTCGGTCCACTGCTATATACGTAGTAGTGACAATAGTGACTTGTTATTGTAACGTCATTAAGGCAATAGACTTAATCGAAAATTAGGGTCAAGTAGCTTGAATAACTGAATACACCATTACTCTTTTCTTATATTGGCTATAAATAAACATTTTTTTTTATAATTAAACACTCTTTGATAGCCTTATATTTAATTTTAGAGTGTTGCTGTGATGATGTCACGTACACAAACCGTCTCAATTGTCACTACTATATTCTATATAGTGGGAGTCCGTGAATTTGCATGGATGAGCAGTGGACTGGATGGCAGACATCTCTATAAAGAAAATGTTAGCCGCTTGTCAATGGTGATTTAACTCTCGTATGCAAAGTGTATGTTGGAAATAATTTCGTGAATGACTTGAATTTCTCTAATCATGTAATTGCTTTATAGATGTAAGCTGTGTGACCTTACAAACATTAATATTATTAGCTCTTAAGGAGTACGTTCTATACATGCATTTAGTTTTAAAAAGTTGGTTATTTGATGATTACACAGCAAAATTTAAAAATAAACGTTACTTATGTGATTGGTCCACCCGGTGAAGTCCGACTTTTAGAGTTAGATACCTACCGCGCCACAGGAAATGTAATTAACCAATGACTAATTTCCGGTCAAACCGGCGACAAATTTTCGGTCAATCTGGTCGGCGACGGAGACGCTTTTCCCGTCCAACTGGCGACGATTTTTGAGATTTCTGGAATCTTGGCGACGCATCTGCCACGCTTTGCAGACTGGCCTCTTGGCAGCCGTGACGTCACAAACGTAAAGAAACAAATGAAAAGAGCGGGAGAAACACCTGTTCTTATTTGTAAATTAATAAAATTGATAATTGTCATAATATTACATGTTTTTAGAATAATTGATAATAAATTAAACAAGTTTAAACCCACCAAACCAAATTAGTGATTGTCAATATCCCTAATTAACTAGTGATATTGATTCCTAAACCACGGAATCGTACACATTGAAGTGGTTGCACGGGAACGCTAACCGAGGGACCGTACTTCGTACCTTGAAGGAACGTTCTTCGAGTTCTTCAGCACAGGAACGCACCATTAGCCTCAGGTACCTAGTAGCAAGGCTTATATACTATAATAAGGTTGACCAGACGCCATTTTCTGCCAGACGTACGATTGCCGGGCACCCAAGCCGATAATAAAGCATGTAAATCAACAAGATATTACCTGTATATTAATATTTTATCCGTTTTTTGACTAAAAGTTATGACTAAATTATTAGAAAAAATAAGTACCTTGCTATATCATACACTTTCCTCACTTATTTTATTTTATTTTCCATAATAATTACCGAATTGGAAGTGATAGTGACGTAACCAAGTATATTTGGAAAGGTTACTAACTAACTTTAGTAACTTATAACTATTTTAAGATAAATTGTGAGAAATGGTTACTAACTACATATTCAAAAACCCTCTATGGTATCAGCTATTTAAAATTTAAAATTATTAATTATTATTAGTCAAATTAATTTAATACTAATGTTAAAACCAATTAACCTACCGTAACCTAGTTAGTATACTAATACCTCCTAGGTCGTTAGTTTATCTAGTTGGCGTACCTTTTAATGTTTATTAACTATTAGGTAGCTAAATACCTATTTAGGCTATTTTATTAAGTTTAAAATAGAACAAAAGGTTAACATTCGTGGAATCTACAGAAACGTGGGTGCCCGGACGAGGATTTTGAGGTTGCTAAAATGTCTAATTTGCGGAGCATTGTCGTACACTTTGCTCGTCTGGTTAACCTTATAGTGTATATAAACCTTGCCTAATAGCTGTAGGCTTCAGAAAGAGTCAGATTTGTTTCAGAATTTTGGCAGAAAATTGTTCGATACAATTTTCGAGAGTGCTGTATCCTAATGTAGTACAGTCTATGTATAATATCTTTGATTATACTAATCACAGTGCAACTCCTCTATAGTGAACTAGTTGAAGTTCACTATAGAGGAGGTTTACTGTACTATCGCTGAAAAGTGTATCCGTCCAATTGCTGAGGCGCGCATGAATAAAAAATAATCTAGTTCCCACTGTACCACGGATTATCGTACGCTACCCCAAATTCTCATTTTACCCCCGCATGTAAGAAATTTCCATTCTTTTTAATGCACTGCGGGACATTTCGTCTTCAGCCGTCATGGTGAAAAGTCATCAAATTTCACTCTCTCTATTCAAAAACTTGTGTTTTAGGCAGATCGAAAATTAATCTTTCTCTATATACTAATTTCACTTAGCCTCGATTCTTCAGTCTTTCTAGCTGAGGACTCTATTTTTTATTGTCATGCTCATATGGAACTATATCTTTTACTTATACATTGGTAAATTAATTATTTTCGCTTCTTTTATTTTCTAAGTTCTAGATTCAAAATTTTAAGCTATATTTTTTAACTGTGTGAAAAATTGTTAATGCTACCATTTTTAGGCAGCTTATTCCTTGAAATTGGGATATTCGAAAGACAGATCACATTTCTGAGCTAGTTGTTTTCTTCTTGGATATGAACTCTAAATATTTTTACCAGTTGATTTTTTGCTTATAGCTGAGACGAAGTCCAGCTCAATATCAAGTGTTTCTGTTCTTGAGATCATTTCGAATTATAAATTTATCAATATTTCACAGATTTTCTTGAAATTGCTGATGGAATTTGCAATTTATTACCAAAATGTGTGCTTTCAAAACTTTTGTATTTTTACTTCTGGACTTTGAAATAATACCGAACTTCAGAATTTATTTTCTATAGTTAGTGGAACCATTTTTTATATGTATCCAAACCTGCAAAATGTCGAGATTTGGAACAGTTTACGAAATAGCAAAATTAGTTTTTATGCACTTTTTTACATTACTCTGTACTAGTCATAAAGCAGTGCCCTCACGGTAAATGAACTAGTTAATTTTGAAAAAATACGGAATTCTACTTTATATTATTGTGCCTAAATTCCTTTGAATACGATCTGTAGACATGGAATAGAAAGAAGAAAAAAAACACCTAGAGCTGTAGCTTATAACCACATTTTATTTTTTATTTTAGCCTCTAGACTTCTAGAGTTTAGGTAGGTATATACTTTATTAAATTTTCTATTATGCATATGATTCTTCCATTCGTAAATAGCCGCCGGTTTACGTCAATAGTTCTATACCTAATGTAGACTGTAGTATATACTTTTTGTTTAAACTGTTCTTTCTGTATTTATAAATACCTTTAAATTTAAATCTTTTCAGGTTTTAGTCTCACAATACCTATAGATATAACAATGTTTATGCACTATAAAAAAAGGGAAAACCTACGAATAATTTTCGGAACAGCTGGATGCTCAAGGTTAGTGTTAAACGGTAAATGTAATTACGTATATTCACCTAATTTATTTTTCCCATAATTTTCATCTTCTAATTCTACTACCAAATTCTCGTTTTTATTTTGTGCAGGTAACTCTTAAAAAATTTCTTTCTTTCTGGGTAGCAAAGAATTTATAAGCCTGCATGAGCTCTAGGGTCACGCAGGTAAATTGCGGCCCTTCATTTTTTTATTGCAGCCCTCTCAAGAGAGTCTCTAAAACATTTTGAATCAAAATTACATTAAAATGTTGCATAGCTATCAAAATGTTGCATAGCTATCAAAAGAAGCACAGTGAATGCTATAACTTATTAATTTAGGTTTTGACGTGTGTTTTGAAGCTATGATGTTTCAGTTGTTAGAGGCCGCAGTTAGTAAGTGGGCCGCATTTTACCTGCGTGACCCAATCAAGAAGCTGTTTGTGGTGGATTTAATAGAAGGGGTTCTCTTTGGCCTCGAACTGTTGTAATTTGGATTAATAATTGTCTTTTTTCATTCTTATGTTTATCTTTTTACGCCACTTGCAGTTTTAGAGGATTGCACTAGGTTTATGCTTTCAAACCACGAGGTCTTCGACTTTTGGGTTGGTTAGGCTTAATTTACTATCCCCTTTTCATTTTAATCTTCCATCCGTGAGTGCAGCCTCCGGACCTTAAATTGGGTTATTTTTATTCTTTTTAAGTGAATGCATTATCGGAGTAGTTCTTATGTATTCATGAGCATTGTCACCGACGGTGGTAGGTGACTTTGTTCTTGAAGCCACTTTCCTTTCAGACTGCTTCTTCCAGTCCCTTGTATTTAATTTCATTGTCAGCAATTTGGCCTTTGGTTCCAAAGAAGACGTTAAACCCCTACTTAAATTAACAGAGATTATTTATTAATAACTTTATACTAAAAAACTATCTTAAATTCATAATAGTGAATATGTAAGATATTCATGTTGCATTTATGAGAGTTTTAAACGAATGACACTATGTAACAGTCATGAATTGAAGAAAGAGGCAGAGAATTTTTCGATACGAACAGTTGCAAAATGGATGATGACCAAGTTTTTTTTCCTTTTTGTTTCATTGAAATTCACTGTTTTGTAGAATAGCACTAGATAGGGATAACAATGTAGTCTTAGATTGTTTATTAATATAATTTACAATATGTTTTTACTAGATTCTCATTCCGTAACATTCCATTGAAGAATCTCTTTCATTCCATTCACGGCGTCTCTTTCCAATCTAACAGCTAGATCTATATTAAGGTCTTTTCTATTTATTTTCCGATTAACGAAATCTCGAAACCATTATATTCGCATCGAAACTATTCAATAACAATAACTTATATACTAATTTATATTATTAAAATTTGTTTCCAGTTCAATGGGTAGAGCGAGAATTCGCTAGGTGGAACTCTAAAGACCACTATCTATGACCAGATCACTTCTCCTCACAAGAAAGCGGAAGAAACAAACGACAGCAGTGCAAATCTCCCTATTCTCAATTGGTAAGGACAAATTTTTATTAGCTCAGTGATAATTGATAGAATTAGCAAAGTTATTCGTATCAGTTATGTTTCATAATTTAAAAAATACATGAAAATTGTTTAAAGATATAATATAGTAGGCTAATTGCAAAGCCCCCAGTGCCTGTATCCTCAATCGGTTCAGGTGAATGTAAGAGAAGGGCACAACAGCTTCAGGCTTATCATTTTTGTGGCTAATTGTAGTTTCTGAGGATAACTCGTATGTTTTTTTTTGTGTGTCCGGTAGGCTTCATTTATTATCACCTCTTCATTTTCCTTTTCCATCTGTGAGTGCTGCCACCGGTGTTGGTGACTCTTTTCGTCACATTCCTTGGTAAGTGACTGCAGTCATGGATTATATTTTTTGCATCCATGAGCGTTGTCTCCGACTGGTGGTAGTTAATTCTTTCATGGAGTCTCTTTCCTTTCTAACTGTTTCTTCAAGCCCCATATATATTCAATTTCTTTTCAATATCAGCGATATGGCCTTAAAACTTTCAATTAAATTGATTGCCAATTGTAAATTATTTCGTCCAAATACTTTACAATTGGTAATTGTAAATACACAACTTATGGTTTCTGTAGTTTCTGAAATACTGAATTCTTAAATACTGACTGACTGTTCATATCCACTCCATGGTGATACACGGTTATTTATTTTGCTAGTATTAAAATTTGTAAATATTCAGAGTACTGGTAATAATTAATATAACTCTTATATAGTTACTTGTATACAATTTTTTTAACATCTATTGAGAGAGTATAATGGTAGTTCTAAAGAAAATAGTTCATTATAGTTGTATCAACTAATTTTTTTTAACTGTAGCTTTTTGTTTATAGTCTAGTTTGGAACTCTTGACTCATTAAATCATTAAACTAAAAAACGTTTAAATTTACTGATAATACGAATAGCTTAATTTATACAATATTCTAGATTACTTCAACATGTAACTTGCCGCTAAAATGAGTTTCTACAATATTTCATTAGTCCTTGTGACATTCTTATTTGAACATTTAAATAAAATTAAGTAGTTTAGTGACATTGTTCAGTATTTTCAACTTATTGACTTTCATTTTTTCTATTTTAAAGTTTCGTTCTTTGTATCTTCTTTGACAACAAATCGAATAAAATTAAATACTTCCTTCCATTTTTGAGGCAAATATGTATTACCTTTTTTCAGTACAATTTCTGTTTCCATAAAGCTATATTCTTATTTAAAAAAATGACCAATATTTAATTACAAGAAATTAGTAAAATTCAATTATCTCTTTTGTAGAGTTCTTTTGTTTCATTTAAATTAATTCGACTTTTTTCCAATTAGTTTGTAATATAGTCATTTGTAGTAAGTATTCTACGGATTGGAATTATTAGACTTTATCTAACAGTTAGTCTCGAGTAATGGAAGATAAATGTAGTGTTTCTATAAAACCACGTTTCTAATGCTAAATATCTATTCAACCTTATCTTGCAATTTCCAAAAATAGCTTTGTTGTCTTTTCTTCACTCATTTTAAATTATCCTTTTCTTACCATCGTTTGCGGTATAACTTCTTAATTCATCAACATAAAGAAAAAATTAAAAATATTAGATTGAGGTGTCACTCTTTTTAGTCCTTTGGGTAAATATTTTGTAAGTTTGATTTTTAAAATTCGAAACGCACTCTGATCACAGTGAGGATTTTAATCTATCTGTGTTCTACTTTCCATTAATCTTGTTTTCTATCAAATCTTGTTTCTTCCTTGCCACTCGAATGTGGATACTTTTAACATAACTGAATGTGCTTTGAATACAAACACATTGTTCAGGATTTTGTAGAATAGCGCTAGGGTTATGCTCTTCAACTACGAGGTCTTAGATTTTTGTGTTAGGTAGGCTCGTAGGCTTCATTTACTATCACCTCTTCATTTTCCTTTTCCATCCGTGAGGGCAGCCACCGGTGCTTGCGTCCCGTTTCGTCACATTCCTTGGTAAGTGACTGCATTCACGGAGTAGCTTTTCTGCATCCATGAGCATTGTCACCAACTGTGGTAAGTGCCTTTGTTCATGGAGCCACTTTCCTTTCTGACTGCTTCTTCTAGTCCCTTGTATTTAATTTCCTTTTACGTCAGCGAAATAGTCACGATATAACTGAAGTACGACGTTAAACCCCTAGTATAATAAAAAAAAATATTATAGTATGAGATTAAAATAAAATCTATTCAATTTGTTTTATCTTGTTAATAATTGCTTGAAGCGTAATTCTAAGTCAATATCAGGGATTTTTTAATCAATTTGTTTGTAAACATTTTCAGATTCAAATAACTTCGCACCACTGCAGTTCTCATCAGTGCAGTTCTCATCATGGCAGTTCTCATCAGTGCAGTTCCCATCAGTGAAGTTCTCATCAGGACAGTACTAATCACTATCAGTGTAGTTCTCATCAGGACAGTACTAATCACTATCAGATGAGTTCTCATCATTCCCAGGAAGTCTGGTCTCATTCTCTGTGATATCCATTTATTCATGCTTATTACTTTTAGATTTTCAACGACATTTTTCCGTGAAAAAAGAGTGCATAAAATACCGAACTAATTTGTGTATTTTATTTATTGCTATGCGTTTGAAAAACTTTAATCTTAGGTAAATATAGAATTAATTGTATATAGTAAGTTCATGTTAATCATTCAACCCTAAGCTTTTATAAATTGTTCTAAGATTGATACTTCATGTAAACTAGTACTAATCAGAAATCCTTTATTTTAGTAAAAATTGTATCGGGTAGTTTTTACTTTAGAAATAACCTGCAAATGTATTTAGTCGTGTAGTAGTTTTTAAATTTTTACCTAATTTAATTGTTATCTTCAACTTCTGTAAAACACTATTTTTTATAAATATAAAATAATTATCCATTTTCTATTATTGATCCTTTATTTATCTTATTTCTTAAGTAAAAAACTAATATTGTATGATAAGAGATAGAACTTGCAAGTTGAAAGCCTTAGTTGACAGTTGTCATGAATCCCAGTTTCACTCCGATGTCACAAATTAAGAACCAAAACTGCAGTAGGCTACATTAGTTCTGTTCTTGGAGAACTTTCTTTTGGTTCATCTCATAGAACTTTGTAACTTATTTTATTGTCAACGTTGGCGATGTGAGATTTATTGAGAAGAAAAATTATGATCACTTCAGTTATTTTTAGTTCACTATAGCACTGCTTTTCAATTGGTCGTGCAAGCATTTAATATATAAAAATTTTAAACTGAAAAGAATCAGTTCACTTGATAAAAAATCCATCAAATTACAGCATTTAAAATCTAAACTAAGTTACAACTTAGTCAGAGTTTTATTTTATTCTTTAGCCTAAAAGTATTTTAATTAAATAACTTCAATAAAAGATAGAAAGTATCGGTATAGCCGTATAGGTAATTAGTAATTACTTATTTATAAGTTGATGAAAATAGAGAAAAACGCTTGCCAGCAACTTAATGATTGTTGTCATTAAATTAAGACGTAAGATGCATTATTAATTTATTATCATTTTAAAAACACAAATTTTGATAACTTCCTCATTTGGCCAATATATTGAATGAATTAAAAAAGATAATACACTTAAAGGACTTCGAAAAAGAAGAGAAACTTGTCTTATCGACTAAATTAGTCACCACTATTAATTTATTGAAATTCTGAATGCAGAAAATCTCCGGATAATAACCGAGACAGGTTATATCCCGTCCAGCAAATTATTTAAATGTGAAAAAAATGCGAAGCTATTAAAAATCATATCTTTAGACGATTAAATGTTCTTGTGTGAATGATTATAATATAAAATATTAGTGGAATAAGATTTGACAAAACTAAAAGTAAAACTATAGACATAAACGTGTATTATAGTTTTAATAATATAGCCTATAGGAGAACAAATAATTTAAAGGTGTAAAAGAAGCGAAGTAATTTAAAATCATATCTGAAGAGGATTAGTTTAATGTTCTTGAGTGAATGGTTGTCATAAATAATATTTTTGGAATTAATGAGATTTGATAAAGCTAAAGCTAGAAATCTACTTTAACCTCAAATTCGAATAGTTATTACTTATTAGTTTCAATATTAGAACGACAATTGGTCAAAAGTAAATTGCATAAAAACATACTAGAGTAAATCGTACGAAATATATACCAAGGTTAATTGAATGGAAAATTTCAAAATTATAAATATGCATTTCAAATTATATAAAAATACATGTATTCATTACAAAATGAACATTGCATGGATGATACAAATGAAACTATATGTTTATACTTTAATTTAAATAATACAAAAATAATATCTAATCACTTGTCAGAAATCTATATAAATCACCCCCCCCCCCCTCGTCCCTCCTCTAGATACACATATCTAATCCCCCATTTCACCCAATTACCCTAGCATTTTACCCCAGCAATAGGCTCCTCCTTATTGGGGGATTTTTGAACGCGGAGGAATACTCTCTAAAATGCCACATGCAAGAAATAAGAAAGGTCAAAACTGCTAAAATAGCATACTACAAAAGCTGACGGATACACTTTTCCGCGATAGTACATACAGGGTGTGGCTGTTGTACCACCTCACACAGCAAGAAAATCTTTAATTTCCCAAATCACTTCCCCAGTCGACTGACTTGTCGTTTTGGTGATGTGAATTGGGTACCTAGATATCAGATTGCATTTCTTCTATTGAGAAATTTAAATAGAAGATAATAAGCCTTGTAAAATGAAAGATCTGATAGCTATTAGTAGTAAAATAATACACAGTATTACTCCCGATATTTTAAGGACCGTACACACGTAGGGTTTCCAACAGACTTTTTGCTAAGCTCCTCCTACTTTTTTCACGAGAATGTGAAAAAAAAAATTTTAAATCATTATTTATTTCAGTTGGTATCCATGATACCTGCTGGTATCATGGATACCAACTGAAATAAATAAATCATATCAATTTTTCTTACTTTTTCGTGGAAAAAGTAGGAGGAGCTTAGCTAAAAGTCTGGTGGAAAGACTTCAAAAAACTTACGTGTGTACGGCCCATTACGAATAGTATTTGAATCTATTGTTAGATAAATGCGGATGTGCAAAAGCGATAAAGTTAAACTTTTTAAAGGCATTAGGCAATATATCTATTATAAAAGCTTCAAGGCATGTAGTGTAGTATATTGGTAATTAGAACTTTAGACTTATAAAAACATCAATAATAAATATTTAAATCAAGTCAAGTTTTGTATATTCGTGTTTGTGTAACCAATCAAAATTATGAAGTTATATGATTGCTGTCGATTTATGGACATGACTTTTTCCACTGTAATAAATATTTACCGTACATGGCACGTGTCTTTCTATTCATTGAACTGAAGCATGTTTATTGAGGTCAAATTTCAATTGAATTTAATGGGTATTTTAATTCCATGGCATTAATTAGAAGTAGGAGACTGCATTATATTGTGGTGCTAATCAAATGATTGGTGATAATCATTAATTAGAAGTAGGAGACTGCATTATATTGTGGTGCTAATCAAATGATTGGTGATAATCATTAATTAGAAGTAGGAGACTGCATTATATTGTGGTGCTAATCAAATGATTGGTGATAATCATTAATTAGAAGTAGGAGACTGCATTATATTGTAGTGCTAATCAAATGATTGGTGATAATCATTAATTAGAAGTAGGAGACTGTATTATAATGTGGTGCTAATCAAATGATTGGTGATAATCATTAATTAGAAGTAGGAGACTGCATTATATTGTGATGCTAATCAAATGATTGGTAATAATCATTAATTAGAAGTAGGAGACTGCATTATATTGTGGTGCTAATCAAATGATTGGTGATAATCATTAATTAGAAGTAGGAGACTGTATTATATTGTGATGCTAATCAAATGATTGGTGATAATCATTAATTAGAAGTAGGAGACTGTATTATATTGTGGTGCTAATCAAATGATTGGTGATAATCATTGATTAGAAGTAGGAGACTGCATTATATTGTAGTGCTAATCAAATGATTGGTGATAATCATTAATTAGAAGTAGGAGACTGCATTATATTGTGAAGCTAATCAAATGATTGGTGATAATCATTAATTAGAAGTAGGAGACTGCATTATATTGTGGTGCTAATCAAATGATTGGTGATAATCATTAATTAGAAGTAGGAGACTGTATTATATTGTGATGCTAATCAAATGATTGGTGATAATCATTAATTAGAAGTAGGAGACTGCATTATATTGTAGTGCTAATCAAATGAGTGGTGATAATCATTAATTAGAAGTAGGAGACTGCATTATATTGTGATGCCAATCAAATGATTGGTGATAATCATTAATTAGAAGTAGGAGACTGCATTATATTGTGATGCTAATCAAATGATTGGTGATAATCATTAATTAGAAGTAGGAGACTGCATTATATTGTGATGCTAATCAAATGATTGGTGATAATCATTAATTAGAAGTAGGAGACTGCATTATATTGTAGTGCTAATCAAATGATTGGTGATAATCATTAATTAGAAGTAGGAGACTGTATTATATTGTGGTGCTAATCAAATGATTGGTGATAATCATTAATTAGAAGTAGGAGACTGCATTATGTTGTAGTGATAATCAAATGATTGGTGATAATCATTAATTAGAAGTAGGAGACTGCATTATATTGTGATGCTAATCAAATGATTGGTGATAATCATTAATTAGAAGTAGGAGACTGTATTATATTGTGATGCTAATCAAATGATTGGTGATAATCATTAATTAGAAGTAGGAGACTGCATTATATTGTAGTGCTAATCAAATGATTGGTGATAATCATTAATTAGAAGTAGGAGACTGCATTATATTGTGATGCTAATCAAATGATTGGTGATAATCATTAATTTGAAGTAGAAGACTGCATTATATTGTAGAGCTAATCAAATGATTGGTGATAATCATTAATTTGAAGTAGGAGACATGCATTATATTGTGATGCTAATCAAATGATTGGTGATAATCATTAATTAGAAGTAGGAGACTGTATTATATTGTGATGCTAATCAAATGATTGGTGATAATCATTAATTAGAAGTAGGAGACTGCATTATATTGTGGTGCTAATCAAATGATTGGTGATAATAATCATTAATTAGAAGTAGGAGACTGCATTATATTGTGGTGCTAATCAAATGATTGGTGATACTCATTAATTAGAAGTAGGAGACTGCATTATATTGTAGTGCTAATCAAATGATTGGTGATAATCATTAATTAGAAGTAGGAGACTGCATTATATTGTGGTGCTAATCAAATGATTGGTGATAATCATTAATTAGAAGTAGGAGACTGTATTATATTGTGATGCTAATCAAATGATTGGTGATAATCATTAATTAGAAGTAGGAGACTGTATTATATTGTGGTGCTAATCAAATGATTGGTGATAATCATTGATTAGAAGTAGGAGACTGCATTATATTGTAGTGCTAATCAAATGATTGGTGATAATCATTAATTAGAAGTAGGAGACTGCATTATATTGTGAAGCTAATCAAATGATTGGTGATAATCATTAATTAGAAGTAGGAGACTGCATTATATTGTGGTGCTAATCAAATGATTGGTGATAATCATTAATTAGAAGTAGGAGACTGTATTATATTGTGATGCTAATCAAATGATTGGTGATAATCATTAATTAGAAGTAGGAGACTGCATTATATTGTAGTGCTAATCAAATGAGTGGTGATAATCATTAATTAGAAGTAGGAGACTGCATTATATTGTGATGCTAATCAAATGATTGGTGATAATCATTAATTGGAAGTAGGAGACTGCATTATATTGTGATGCTAATCAAATGATTGGTGATAATCATTAATTAGAAGTAGGAGACTGCATTATATTGTGATGCTAATCAAATGATTGGTCATAATCATTAATTAGAAGTAGGAGACTGCATTATATTGTAGTGCTAATCAAATGATTGGTGATAATCATTAATTAGAAGTAGGAGACTGTATTATATTGTGGTGCTAATCAAATGATTGGTGATAATCATTAATTAGAAGTAGGAGACTGCATTATATTGTAGTGATAATCAAATGATTGGTGATAATCATTAATTAGAAGTAGGAGACTGCATTATAAAGTGATGCTGATCAAATGATTGGTGATAATCATTAATTAGAAGTAGGAGACTGTATTATATTGTGATGCTAATCAAATGATTGGTGATAATCATTAATTAGAAGTAGGAGACTGCATTATATTGTAGTGCTAATCAAATGATTGGTGATAATCATTAATTAGAAGTAGGAGACTGCATTATATTGTGATGCTAATCAAATGATTGGTGATAATCATTAATTAGAAGTAGGAGACTGCATTATATTGTAGAGCTAATCAAATGATTGGTGATAATCCTTAATTTGAAGTAGGAGACATGCATTATATTGTGATGCTAATCAAATGATTGGTGATAATCATTAATTAGAAGTAGGAGACTGTATTATATTGTGATGCTAATCAAATGATTGGTGATAATCATTAATTAGAAGTAGGAGACTGCATTATATTGTGGTGCTAATCAAATGATTGGTGATAATCATTAATTAGAAGTAGGAGACTGCATTATATTGTGATGCTAATCAAATAATTGGTGATAATCATTAATTAGAAGTAGGAACTGCATTATTTTGTGGTGCTAATCAAATGATTGGTGATAATCATTAATTAGAAGTAGGGGACAGTATTATATTGTGGTGCTAATCAAATGATTGGTGATAATCATTAATTAGAAGTAGGAGACTGCATTATATTGTGATGCTAATCAAATGATTGGTGATAATCATTAATTAGAAGTAGGAGACTGCATTATATTGTAGTGCTAATCAAATGATTGGTGATAATCATTAATTAGAAGTAGGAGACTGCATTATATTGTGATGCTAATCAAATGATTGGTGATAATCATTAATTAGAAGTAGGAACTGCATTATTTTGTGGTGCTAATCAAATGATTGGTGATAATCATTAATTAGAAGTAGGAGACTGCATTATATTGTAGTGCTAATCAAATGATTGGTGATAATCATTAATAAGAAGTAGGAGACTACATTATATTGTGATGCTAATCAAATGATTGGTGATAATCATTAATTAGAAGTAGGAGACTGTATTATATTGTGGTGCTAATCAAATGATTGGTGATAATCATTAATTAGAAGTAGGAGACTGCATTATATTGTGGTGCTAATCAAATGATTGGTGATAATCATTAATTAGAAGTAGGAGACTGCATTATATTGTGATGCTAATCAAATGATTGGTGATAATCATTAATTAGAAGTAGGAGACTGTATTATATTGTGGTGCTAATCAAATGATTGGTGATAATCATTAATTAGAAATAGGAGACTGTATTATATTGTGGTGCTAATCAAATGATTGGTGATAATCATTAATTAGAAGTAGGAGACTGCATTATATTGTGATGCTAATCAAATGATTGGTGATAATCATTAATTAGAAGTAGGAGACTGTATTATATTGTGGTGCTAATCAAATGATTGGTGATAATCATTAATTAGAAGTAGGAGACTGTACTATATTGTGATGCTAATCAAATGATTGGTGATAATCATTAATTAGAAGTAGGAGACTGTATTATATTGTGATGCTAATCAAATGATTGGTGATAATCATTAATTAGAAGTAGGAGACTGCATTATATTGTAGTGCTAATCAAATGATTGGTGATAATCATTAATTGGAAGTAGGAGACTGCATTATATTGTGATGCTAATCAAATGATTGGTGATAATCATTAATTAGAAGTAGGAGACTGTATTATATTGTGGTGCTAATCAAATGATTGGTGATAATCATTAATTAGAAGTAGGAGACTGCATTATATTGTGGTGCTAATCAAATGATTGGTGATAATCATTAATTAGAAGTAGGAGACTGCATTATATTGTAGTGCTAATCAAGGATTGGTGATAATCATTAATTAGAAGTAGGAGACTGCATTATATTGTGATGCTAATCAAATGATTGGTGATGATCATTAATTAGAAGTAGGAGACTGTATTATATTGTGATGCTAATCAAATGATTGGTGATAATCATTAATTAGAAGTAGGAGACTGCATTATATTGTGATGCTAATCAAATGATTGGTGATAATCATTAATTAGAAGTAGGAGACTGCATTATATTGTGGTGCTAATCAAATGATTGGTGATAATCATTAATTAGAAGTAGGAGACTGCATTATATTGTGGTGCTAATCAAATGATTGGTGATAATCATTAATTAGAAGTAGGAGACTGTATTATATTGTGATGCTAATCAAATGATTGGTGATAATCATTAATTAGAAGTAGGAGACTGCATTATAATGTGGTGCTAATCAAATATTTGGTGATAATCATTAATTAGAAGTAGGAGACTGTATTATATTGTGATGCTAATCAAATGATTGGTGATAATCATTAATTAGAAGTAGGAAACTGCATTATATTGTAGTGCTAATCAAATGATTGGTGATAATCATTAATTAGAAGTAGGAGACTGCATTATATTGTGATGCTAATCAAATGATTGGTGATAATCATTAATTAGAAGTAGGAGACTGCATTATATTTTGATGCTAATCAAATGATTGGTGATAATCATTAATTAGAAGTAGGAGACTGCATTATATTGTAGTGCTAATCAAATGATTGGTGATAATCATTAATTAGAAGTAGGAGACTGCATTATATTGTAGTGCTAATCAAATGATTGGTGATAATCATTAATTAGAAGTAGGAGACTGCATTATATTGTGATGCTAATCAAATGATTGGTGATAATCATTAATTAGAAGTAGGAGACTGCATTATATTGTGGTGCTAATCAAATGATTGGTGATAATCATTAATTAGAAATAGGAGACTGTATTATATTGTGATGCTAATCAAATGATTGGTGATAATCATTAATTAGAAGTAGGAGACTGTATTATATTGTGGTGCTAATCAAATGATTGGTGATAATCATTAATTAGAAGTAGGAGACTGCATTATATTGTAGTGCTAATCAAATGATTAGTGATAATCATTAATTAGAAGTAGGAGACAGCATTATATTGTAGTGCTAATCAAATGATTGGTGATAATCATTAATTAGAAGTAGGAGACTGCATTATATTGTGATGCTAATCAAATGATTGGTGATAATCATTAATTAGAAGTAGGAGACTGCATTATATTGTGATGCTAATCAAATGATTGGTGATAATAATTAATTAGAAGTAGGAGACTGCATTATATTGTGGTGCTAATCAAATGATTGGTGATAATCATTAATTAGAAGTAGGAGACTGCATTATATTGTGATGCTAATCAAATGATTGGTGATAATCATTAATTAGAAGTAGGAGACTGTATTATATTGTGATGCTAATCAAATGATTGGTGATAATCATTAATTAGAAGTAGGAGACTGCATTATATTGTGATGCTAATCAAATGATTGGTGATAATCATTAATTAGAAGTAGGAGACTACATTATATTGTTGTGCTAATCAAATGATTGGCGATAATCATAAATTTGAAGTAGGAGACTGTATTATATTGTGGTGCTAATCAAATGATTGGTGATAATCATTAATTAGAAGTAGGAGACTGCATTATATTGTGGTGCTAATCAAATGATTGGTGATAATCATTAATTAGAAGTAGGAACTGCATTATATTGTGATGCTAATCAAATGATTGGTGATAATCATTAATTAGAAGTAGGAGACTGCATTATATTGTGATGCTAATCAAATGATTGCTGATAATCATTAATTAGAAGTAGGAAACTGCATTATATTGTGATGCTAATCAAATGATTGGTGATAATCATTAATTAGAAGTATGAGACTGTATTATATTGTAGTGCTAATCAAATGATTGGTGATAATCATTAATTAGAAGTAGGAACTGCATTATATTGTGGTGCTAATCAAATGATTGGTGATAATCATTAATTAGAAGTAGGAGACTGCATTATATTGTGATGCTAATCAAATGATTGGTGATAATCATTAATTAGAAGTAGGAGACTGCATTATATTGTGATGCTAATCAAATGATTGTTGATAATCATTAATTAGAAGTAGGAGACTGCATTATATTGTGATGCTAATCAAATGATTGGTGATAATCATTAATTAGAAGTAGGAACTGCATTATATTGTGATGCTAATCAAATGATTGGTGATAATCATTAATTAGAAGTAGGAGACTGCATTATATTGTGATGCTAATCAAATGATTGGTGATAATCATTAATTAGAAGTAGGAGACTGCATTATATTGTAGTGCTAATCAAATGAATAGTGATAATCATTAATTAGAAGTAGGAGACTGCATTATTTTGTGATGCTAATCAAATGATTGGTGATAATCATTAATTAGAAGTAGGAGACTGTATTATATTGTGATGCTAATCAAATGATTGGTGATAATCATTAATTAGAAGTAGGAGACTGCATTATATTGTGGTGCTAATCAAATGATTGGTGATAATCATTAATTAGAAGTAGGAGACTGCATTATATTGTGATGCTAATCAAATGATTGGTGAAAATCATTAATTAGAAGTAGGAACTGCATTATATTGTGGTGCTAATCAAATGATTGGTGATAATCATCAATTAGAAGTATGAGACTGTATTATATTGTGGTGCTAATCAAATGATTGGTGATAATCATTAATTAGAAGTAGGAGACTGTATTATATTGTGGTGCTAATCAAATGATTGGTGATAATCATTAATTAGAAGTAGGAGACTGCATTATATTGTGATGCTAATCAAATGATTGTTGATAATCATTAATTAGAAGTAGGAGACTGCATTATATTGTAGTGCTAATCAAATGATTGGTGATAATCATTAATTAGAAGTAGGAGACTGCATTATATTGTGATGCTAATCAAATGATTGGTGATAATCATTAATTAGAAGTAGGAGACTGTATTATATTGTGGTGCTAATCAAATGATTGGTGATAATCATTTATTAGAAGTAGGAGACTGCATTATATTGTAGTGCTAATCAAATGATTGGTGATAATCATTAATTAGAAGTAGGAGACTGCATTATATTGTGATGCTAATCAAATGATTGGTGATAATCATTAATTAGAAGTAGGAGACTGCATTATATTGTGATGCTAATCAAATGATTGGTGATAATAATTAATTAGAAGTAGGAGACTGCATTATATTGTGGTGCTAATCAAATGATTGGTGATAATCATTAATTAGAAGTAGGAGACTGCATTATATTGTGATGCTAATCAAATGATTGGTGATAATCATTAATTAGAAGTAGGAGACTGTATTATATTGTGATGCTAATCAAATGATTGGTGATAATCATTAATTAGAAGTAGGAGACTGCATTATATTGTGATGCTAATCAAATGATTGGTGATAATCATTAATTAGAAGTAGGAGACTACATTATATTGTTGTGCTAATCAAATGATTGGCGATAATCATAAATTTGAAGTAGGAGACTGTATTATATTGTGGTGCTAATCAAATGATTGGTGATAATCATTAATTAGAAGTAGGAGACTGCATTATATTGTGGTGCTAATCAAATGATTGGTGATAATCATTAATTAGAAGTAGGAACTGCATTATATTGTGATGCTAATCAAATGATTGGTGATAATCATTAATTAGAAGTAGGAGACTGCATTATATTGTGATGCTAATCAAATGATTGCTGATAATCATTAATTAGAAGTAGGAAACTGCATTATATTGTGATGCTAATCAAATGATTGGTGATAATCATTAATTAGAAGTATGAGACTGTATTATATTGTAGTGCTAATCAAATGATTGGTGATAATCATTAATTAGAAGTAGGAACTGCATTATATTGTGGTGCTAATCAAATGATTGGTGATAATCATTAATTAGAAGTAGGAGACTGCATTATATTGTGATGCTAATCAAATGATTGGTGATAATCATTAATTAGAAGTAGGAGACTGCATTATATTGTGATGCTAATCAAATGATTGTTGATAATCATTAATTAGAAGTAGGAGACTGCATTATATTGTGATGCTAATCAAATGATTGGTGATAATCATTAATTAGAAGTAGGAACTGCATTATATTGTGATGCTAATCAAATGATTGGTGATAATCATTAATTAGAAGTAGGAGACTGCATTATATTGTGATGCTAATCAAATGATTGGTGATAATCATTAATTAGAAGTAGGAGACTGCATTATATTGTAGTGCTAATCAAATGAATAGTGATAATCATTAATTAGAAGTAGGAGACTGCATTATTTTGTGATGCTAATCAAATGATTGGTGATAATCATTAATTAGAAGTAGGAGACTGTATTATATTGTGATGCTAATCAAATGATTGGTGATAATCATTAATTAGAAGTAGGAGACTGCATTATATTGTGGTGCTAATCAAATGATTGGTGATAATCATTAATTAGAAGTAGGAGACTGCATTATATTGTGATGCTAATCAAATGATTGGTGAAAATCATTAATTAGAAGTAGGAACTGCATTATATTGTGGTGCTAATCAAATGATTGGTGATAATCATCAATTAGAAGTATGAGACTGTATTATATTGTGGTGCTAATCAAATGATTGGTGATAATCATTAATTAGAAGTAGGAGACTGTATTATATTGTGGTGCTAATCAAATGATTGGTGATAATCATTAATTAGAAGTAGGAGACTGCATTATATTGTGATGCTAATCAAATGATTGTTGATAATCATTAATTAGAAGTAGGAGACTGCATTATATTGTAGTGCTAATCAAATGATTGGTGATAATCATTAATTAGAAGTAGGAGACTGCATTATATTGTGATGCTAATCAAATGATTGGTGATAATCATTAATTAGAAGTAGGAGACTGTATTATATTGTGGTGCTAATCAAATGATTGGTGATAATCATTTATTAGAAGTAGGAGACTGCATTATATTGTAGTGCTAATCAAATGATTGGTGATAATCATTAATTAGAAGTAGGAGACTGTATTATATTGTGATGCTAATCAAATGATTGGTGATAATCATTAATTAGAAGTAGGAGACTGCATTATATTGTGGTGCTAATCAAATGATTGGTGATAATCATTAATTAGAAGTAGGAGACTGCATTATATTGTGATGCTAATCAAATGATTGGTGATAATCATTAATTAGAAGTAGGAGACTGTATTATATTGTGGTGCTAATCAAATGATTGGTGATAATTCAGAGAAGTACAACTTCCTTTGCGAACAGCCAACTCTCTGATTAGTCTGAAAATTTTATTTACAATTACACATTGGTTATAATTTTGCTAAAATTATTATATCAAATTATAATTAAAAATTATTATTTTAAATTATGATTAAAAATTATTATATTCAATTATAATTGAAAATTATTATTTTAAATTATAATTCAAAATTATTATATCAAATCATTTAATTTTTTGAGAATTAAAATTTTATCTCTTCTGTATTTTTTTTCTTTAATTTTTAATACCCTAGGCTATTTTCAGTTAAGTAGTTGTCAGTGACTATGCTTATGGATGCAGAAAAGCTACTCTGTGAGTGCATGCAGTCACTTACCAAGGAATGTTCGTAGATGAACATTCCTAACCCTAGGCTATTTTCAGTCAAGTTGTTTTTCACCGTAACTTACGCATGTAGGACAGATTAAGAATAATTTTACAGTAAATAACTAATATTACTTACTTACCATGAAATGATTTTTAAACTATTCTACCTGTTAACGATACGACGAAAACAGCTCAACCCTTCATCTCCTGAAATTCATTTTTTATTATGCATCTTATTGCAGTCGCAATAGAACATTTTTAACCATTGAAAAACTTTAGCACGTTCGTGGCCCAGAACGGAAGTTTCCGTCATGTTCAATACTTAGCATATCGATGATAAAAATAATCAATACTTATAATTAGGGTTGAGACAATATGCATATAAATATTTAGTGCATATTCGCTTGAAATATGCATTTCCATAAAGTGCATATGCATTTTATAAAACGCATATGCAAAGTATATGCAGCAAATAATTTTAATTAAAAAAACATTGCAAATATGAATTTCTCAAATTAGGCTGTTACTAAGAAGCTAATATATTTTAAATTTATTTTTTTTAAATGTTAAATATATTTATAAACTAAGTGGTAGAATAAAGTATGTTAATTAATATCTTTTAATTGAAGATAATTTCAATATATTGAAACACTTCTTACAAAGCTGTTTTCGAGTACATTTATCAAGTCTTGAATATGAAAAATCTAGTATACAGGTAATTGAAGCTCGTACAGCGGACGATCTTTAAACGGACACCCCTAAAAATACAAAAATTATCCGTTCTTCTGATCATGCAACTCCTACAACAACCTCTTTAAATTAAATAGTTTAATCAATATTCTATTCGTCTACCAATTATCTAGTCGTACATTTATTATATTCAAGGTATTACAATTTACAATAAACACTTAATGTATTGTTACTAATATCTTTGTTTCATTTTATTTACCTCATTACTTCGTACCAACGTACATTTATATGAGTAAGTTATATAAATATTATAAGATTTTCATTAAAAATTTATACAATAATAATCTGAGATTGTTTACCCTCATTAGAGTTTCTTTGAAATGCTGTTAAAGAAAACTTAAAAGTTAAAATCCCCAATTAAACTAATAATTTTTGTCCTTTGTAGGACAATATACCAATATAAATTTAACAATATAACAATTTATATAAATTGTTATAAATATAAATTGAATTAATATATTACTATGCAGAAAATTTAATTTTAATTGAATTCATCAAAAGTATAACGTAATAATGGGAACTGATGATGACCCGTTATTTGTAACGGGAAAGTACACAAGTAATTAATTTTTTTTTCTTTCATACCCTACGTTCAAAAAAATTGATTATCCATTTCACTGTATTTAGAAAATAGTACTATTTTCACTATTGGTATATTGGCTTTACCTGTATACTGTCCGTTGTACGAGCTTTACCTGTATATAAAATATATAAATGAATATAAACAGTAACACTAGTTTAGAAAATAGAAAAATCAGTCGATAAGTTAATTAAATTTTATTATTACCTCCGCAAATTTGCAGAGGGTTATATTTTATCCGGCATTTCATCCTGTTCGCATAACTTATTTCACTAATCATTATCCATTTGCATATTCATCGTCAAGAACAGGGAGTCAAAAACTGGACCTAGCATTTAATTTCAACCAACTGCCATTTGTTGGATACCTACTTCCAATATAGGCTCACCATCCATTGTATTAAATGATCTGAACATTGTTCCCCCACTTAAAGTATCTAATATCCTTGTTTAGTTGTGTTGCAGGAGGTTTAAGTTACAGCTGAGGTAGGAATTGTTGGTCTGTCTGGTCGACTCTGACCGTCTACTAGTGTTTCCAGAGTACTGAGCAGGGAGGTTGTTGTCCCCTGAATGCTCAAGGGCACTCCGGTTGAGGTGTGCTGGTGGCATTTGCTCTGTTTGGCCAGTCAGACTGCTGATTTACTTTAATGATTGAGGTTGAGGATGTGCTCTGTGGCTCATGTGACACACGAAATAACCGGAAGAGAAGAGTTAAATGTGCACTGTGTTCTGGATGGTTCCACATGTAGTGTGTGGGACTGACCAAGGCACAGGCGTCAGTTATATGTAGTAAGATGGGTTTGTGTAGCGTGTCGCGGGCGGGTTACAATCGATGCCCCACAGGAGCGGCCCAATCAGCTGGTGAATTTGGAGGCGTATATAGGTGGCTGTCGTAGCAGGTTGAGAGTCCTAAATACGATTCCCAGGGGATTAGTAATAGTTGTGGCGGGAGCCCTCCAACTATTATTGCAGGAGGCTCTGACGCAGAAGACCCAATTTGCATGGACAAGGCTAATGAGCTTCTGCTACTAGGGGCTACAGTGCCCAGATGGCGGTAGGGAAGGTCGTAAGGTTTCTCTTGCTACCAAAATCAATCGGCAAGTGGCCCAATTTATAGAGACTGACTCCCTCCCTACGCTGCCTGAACCCATAACCCCAGTTGTTACCAATCGAAACGCTTCAGACGATGACAAGTTACAAAAGTTGAAAAAAGAGTAGCAGCTAAGTTCGCTGATGGTGACGTGAGTGGAGCAGTTCGTGAGCTGTCATCTTCGGATGGACTGGCCCAACGAAACGAATACTGTCAGAGCGTTGAGGTCTAAACACCCGCCTACCCCGATAGACTTGATGACGCCAGAGCCTCCGAATAATTCTCTAATTGGAGGGTTAAGAGGTAAAGTTGGGTAACTACGATCCTGTCAGAACTAACCATACTTTACCTCGCACGTCTAATCTAATATTTACTGAACGGTAAAGTTGGGTAAGTCCTGGTAGGTTATACACTCATTTCGCGCATTTAGTGAGTGGTAAACTCGAGTGTGGAGTTACATACCTTTACCTCAACACCAAATGGTGTGTGCAGTGAGAGGCACACTTGGGTGAGTTTATACACAACTGTGCTTCTAAACAGTATTGTCCTTACGGTGAGAGGTAAAGTTGGGAAAGAACGAACCCAACTATGCATTTTACAGGTCTAGTTGATCCAAATGAAATAATATTTGATCCAAGATAATATCTATTTTATCCAAGTGAATTGGAATTTGCTCAATGTGAAATTGAATTTGATCTTAATGCAATTGAATTTGATCCATGTGAAATAATACTTGATCCAAGTGAAATAATATTTGATGCAAGTGAAATAATATTTGATGCAAGTGAAATAATATTTGATGCAAGTGAAATATTATTTGATCCAAGCGAAATAATATTTGATCCAAGTGAAATAATATTTGATGCAAGTGAAATAATATTTGATGCAAGTGAAATAATATTTGATGCAAGTGAAATAATATTTGATGCAAGTGAAATATTATTTGATCCAAGCGAAATAATATTTGATCCAAGTGAAATAATATTTGATGCAAGTGAAATATTATTTGATCCAAGCGAAATAATATTTGATCCAAGTGAAATAATATTTGATGCAAGTGAAATAATATTTGATGCAAGTGAAATAATACTTGATCCAAGTGAAATAATACTTGATGCAAGTGAAATAATATTTGATGCAAGTGAAATATTATTTGATGCAAGTGAAGTAATATTTGATCCAAGCGAAATAATATTTGATCCAAGTGAAATAATATTTGATGCAAGTGAATTATTATTTGATGCAAGTGAAATAATATTTGATGCAAGTGAAATAATATTTGATGCAAGTGAAATAATATTTGATCCAAGTGAAATAATATTTGATCCAAGTGAGACAATATTTGATCCAAGTGAGACAATATTTGATGCAAGTGAAATAATATTTGATGCAAGTGAAATAATATTTGATGCAAGTGAAATAATATTTGATGCAAGTGAAATAATATTTGATGCAAGTGAAATAATATTTGATGCAAATGAAATAATATTTGATGCAAGTGAAATAATATTTGATGCAAGTGAAATATTATTTGATGTAAGTGAAATAATATTTGATGCAAGTGAAATAATACTTGATGCAAGTGAAATAATATTTGATGCGAGTGAAGTAATATTTGATGCAAGTGAAATAATACTTGATGCAAGTGAAATAATATTTGATGCAAGTGAAATAATACTTGATGCAAGTGAAATAATATTTGATGCAAGTGAAATAATATTTGATGCAAGTGAAATAATATTTGATGCAAGTGAAATAATATTTGATGCAAGTGAAATAATATTTGATGCAAGTGAAATAGTATTTGATCCAAGTGAAATAATATTTGATCCAAGTGAGACAATATTTGATCCAAGTGAGACAATATTTGATGCAAGTGAAATAATATTTGATGCAAGTGAAATAATATTTGATGCAAGTGAAATAATATTTGATGCAAGTGAAATAATATTTGATCCAAGTGAAATAATATTTGATGCAAGTGAAATAATATTTGATCCAAATGAAATAATATTTGATGCAAGTGAAATAATATTTGATGCAAGTGAAATAATATTTGATGCAAGTGAAATAATATTTGATGCAAGTGAAATAATATTTGATGCAAGTGAAATAATATTTGATGCAAGTGAAATAATATTTGATGCAAGTGAAATAATATTTGATGCAAATGAAATAATATTTGATGCAAGTGAAATAATATTTGATGCAAGTGAAATATTATTTGATGTAAGTGAAATAATATTTGATGCAAGTGAAATAATACTTGATGCAAGTGAAATAATATTTGATGCAAGTGAAGTAATATTTGATGCAAGTGAAATAATACTTGATGCAAGTGAAATAATATTTGATGCAAGTGAAATAATACTTGATGCAAGTGAAATAATATTTGATGCAAGTGAAATAATATTTGATCCAAATGAAATAATATTTGATGCAAGTGAAATAATATTTGATGCAAGTGATATAATATTTGATGCAAGTGAAATAATATTTGATGCTAATGAAATAATATTTGATGCAAGTGAAATAATATTTGATGCAAGTGAAATATTATTTGATGTAAGTGAAATAATATTTGATGCAAGTGAAATAATACTTGATGCAAGTGAAATAATATTTGATGCAAGTGAAGTAATATTTGATGCAAGTGAAATAATACTTGATGCAAGTGAAATAATATTTGATGCAAGTGAAATATTATTTGATCCAAGTGAAATAATATTTGATCCAAGCGAAATAATATTTGATCCAAGTGAAATTATATTTGATGCAAGTGAATTATTATTTGATGCAAGTGAATTATTATTTGATGCAAGTGAATTATTATTTGATGCAAGTGAAATAATATTTGATCCAAGTGAGACAATATTTGATGCAAGTGAAATAATATTTGATGCAAGTGAAATAATATTTGATGCAAGTGAAATAATATTTGATGCAAGTGAAATATTATTTGATGCAAGTGAAATATTATTTGATGCAAGTGATATATTATTTGATGCAAGTGAAATATTATTTGATGCAAGTGAAATATTATTTGATGCAAGTGAAATAATATTTGATGCAAGTGAGATAATATTTGATGCAAGTGAAATAATATTTGATGCAAGTGAAATATTATTTGATGCAAGTGAAATATTATTTGATGCAAGTGAAATAATATTTGATGCAAGTGAAATGATATTTGATGCAAGTGAAATAATATTTGATGCAAGTGAAATAATATTTGATCCAAGTGAGACAATATTTGATGCAAGTGAAATAATATTTGATGCAAGTGAAATAATATTTGATGCAAGTGAAATAATATTTGATGCAAGTGAAATATTATTTGATGCAAGTGAAATATTATTTGATGCAAGTGAAATATTATTTGATGCAATTGAAATATTATTTGATGCAAGAGAAAAATTATTTGATGCAAGTGAAATAATATTTGATGCAAGTGAAATAATATTTGATGCAAGTGAAATAATATTTGATGCAAGTGAAATATTATTTGATGCAAGTGAAATATTATTTGATGCAAGTGAAATAATATTTGATGCAAGTGAAATAATATTTGATGCAAGTGAAATAATATTTGATGCAAGTGAAATAATATTTGATCCAAGTGAAATAATATTTGGTGCAAGTGAAATAATATTTGATGCAAGTGAAATATTATTTGATCCAAGCGAAATAATATTTGATGCAAGTGAAGTAATATTTGATGCAAGTGAAATAATATTTGATGCAAGTGAAATAATATTTGATGCAAGTGAAATAATATTTGATCCAAGTGAAATAATATTTGGTGCAAGTGAAATAATATTTGATGCAAGTGAAATATTATTTGATCCAAGCGAAATAATATTTGATGCAAGTGAAGTAATATTTGATGCAAGTGAAATAATATTTGATGCAAGTGAAATAATATTTGATGCAAGTGAAGTAATATTTGATGCAAGCGAAATAATATTTGATCCAAGAGAAATATTATTTGATGCAAGTGAAATATTATTTGATGGAAGTGAAATATTATTTGATGGAAGTGAAATATTATTTGATGGAAGTGAAATATTATTTGATGCAAGTGAAATAATATTTGATGCAAGTGAAATAATATTTGATGCAAGTGAAATAATATTTGATGCAAGTGAAATAATATTTGATGCAAGTGAAATAATATTTGATGCAAGTGAAATAATATTTGATGCAAGTGAATTAATATTTGATCTAAGAGAAATTATCGATTATTTTATCATTCCGATACCTCACATTTTGTGTCTTTCAAGAAAAAAGTAACGCTTTTAACATTTAATATATAAAAAATATAATTGTATAATTTATGAGAGATTATGATTGGCCACCATAATCTCTCATTGCTCACCATAATCCTTCATTGCCCACCATAATCCTTCATTGTCCACTACAATCCTTCATTACCCACCATAATCCTTCATTGTCCACTACAATCCTTCATCACCCACCATAATCTTCCATTGCCCACCATAATCATTCATTGCCCACAATAATCCTTCATTGCCCACCATAATCCTTCATTGCCCACCATAATATTTTATTGCTCACCATAATCATTCATTGCCCACTATAATCCTTCATTACCCACCATAATCTTTCATTGTCCACTATAATCTTTCATTGTCCACTATAATCTTTCTTTGCCCTCCATAATCTTTCATTGCCACCATGATCTTTCATTGCCCACCATAATGTTTCATTGCCCACCATAATCTTTCTTTGCCCTCCATAATCTTTCATTGCCCTCCATAATCTTTCTTTGCCAACCATAATCTTTCATTGCCCACCATAATCTTACATTGCCAACTATAATCTTTCATAGCCAACCATAATCTTCCATTGCCAACCATAATCTTCCATTACCCACCATAATCTTCCATTGCCAACCATAATCTTCCATTGCCAACCATAATCTTCCATTGCCCACCATAATCTTCCATTGCCAACCATAATCTTCCATTGCCCACCATAACCTTCCATTCATTGCACATCCTAAAAATGTTTCATTGCCGACCATAATAATCTATCATGGCCAACCAAAATATTCTATCATTGCCCACCATAATAATATATCATTGTCCACCATAATAATCTCCAAAATCCTCCACTTTAATTTGTCTATCTATATCTTTCATGCACTATACGTAAAGTTTATTTACATTAAAATCAATTACATAAAATTTATTAACATAAATACATACAAAATACCCCTTCGTATTTCACGTCCCTGAATGAAATAGGGACGTGCACTAGGAAGTGGGTATTTTTAAATTAATTTATCTCAAATTTAATTAAATTTCATCTGATTAAAATATATCGCACAAATAGATATTAATTGACAGAAAAATTAGTATCTTAACTACAAATACAAATAATACCAACAAGGAATATTTGAATTTAAAATTCAGCAAATTAAAGAATATAGATTTGGAAAACAAATTGAAATATATATACTCTTGCTTTCTCTTAAAATGGTTATCAATATAAGAAAATATTAATTTATGATTACCCCCTTCTTAGTTCCCGTGGAATTACGGTCAGATGAAATGTTATTCCACAACGTGCAAAAAAGTCTATGGGAAAATGTAACCACATTTAAAAAAATGTTTTTTTTTTAATTTCATTATCATTATTTTTGAGAATGCCAGTTTGATGAAACAGACTATGAAGAGTAGAGTAAAAAAACCTGAACAAAATATAAACGAACACCATGGTCAAATAATGAGAGAGAAATAGGGATTTTAATAAAGTTTAAACTTTGCGTTTTTTTGTGGGGGGGGGGGGGTGGGGGGGGTGGGGGGGGGGTAAAAGATAAAATAGTGAGACACTCCCTTTAAAGGTGATATTTTTACATTAAAAAGGGTGAGAAAACAAATGAGGTTAATTCCAAACGTTTGTTAGAATGTTCGATATCTTAGTAATATTACGATACCAGTTTTGTTCAATTTACTTTAGTAATTAACTGAAGCCTAATTAACCAACTAATATTTCTTGGTAGTCAATTATAACCCAATTAGTGTTGTAGATCCCTGGTTTACTACTACCTGACTATAGTATCTATGTACCTATTTAGTAATTAACAAACTAATGTTGCTAGGGGTTACTATTCACTAGTCCGACGCCCCAATAGTCCGACACTTTAGTAATTTATTACTGATTTAACATAAATATCGGGGCACGTGCCGCCCTCCGAACCCCCTTGCCAAGTCATTAAACAATCATGAAGTGTGCCGTACAACAAACTACAGATACAACAAACTACATTAAATGATGAAATACAATGAGGGAATAAATAAATAATAAATATATATAGAACTAAAGTAATATGAAAGAGTGATATTAAATTTAAAAAATGAAAGAAATAAAAAATTATTTTAATATTTAGATTAGTTATTAATTGAGTAAACCTATTTAATCATATTTTTTATTTTAATTGAAAAATAAAAACGAATAATAACATAGAGATATATAACTGTCGAGTAATTAACTACTCAACTACATTCAAACTGTGTATCTTCTATATACCTCAATGACCGAAATTAATTTGAACTTCATTAGGTATAATAATGTTACATAATTTAAAGCGCTATCGGTATAATTTGAAATTAAACAGATCATTAATTTCTTTATAATCACGAGTAAACTAAGTCATAAAATATACATTTTATTTTGATAGTCAGTCAGTGTTTTAAATTTTGAATATGATAGAGTCAGATAGACAGTGGTTTACTAATCGCAAGTCCACCCCCAAGTGACTGTATAAGGGTACGGTTACTATGCATGCGCATTCAAGCGATTTTTCGCACTGACGACTTCTGATGAGATCGGATGAAAATCAAACTCATACTTTCCAATGGGAGTGGTTACAGTGGCTGCGATTTAGTCGTCAGAATACGTACGAAGTCGTCCGACTAGCTTCAGCGTTCAAATGAGTTTGATTTTTTCATGCGACTAGCGACAGATTTGGTCATTTTTGTGTTTAAATTCTCTTAAAATTTCGATTAATGTTACTGTTTCCCCATGCGTTTTGGAAATATATTATTAGATACTATCAGGAATAATACAGATATCATTCAATTAGGTATATAATATATATTTGTTTATATAAAGGCTTAAATTGGTTGTTACTTTGTACAATATTTTAAAATAAAATTAAATATCTTTAAAGTTATATAAAAAATATTCTTATTTTTCTATTTACATATTTCAAAAATTGTGTGCCGTGAAAATAATAATCAAATTAGCGTTGCGTTTATTATTTCAGAGGCACACATGTAATAATTCCTCCCGAACATTATATCAAATAAACATGATTTATACCCCAATATTAAATGGGCAGAAACATACTGACGATCAGAAATCGCGTACAATGTGACCACCTCGCACTGACGATCAGTTCTGACGATATCGTCAGTGCGAAAAATCGCTTGAATACGCATCCATAGTAACCGTACCCTAAGAACAAACCTATTTACAAACATTCAAGCTTTGAATGACCAGAAACTAATACAATGAATTACATTAGATGTTAACATGAATGTATAGTATAAATTTGTAAATAAAAGAACAGTTTATAAAGAAATAGAAGTACAAAGTTAAAAACATTATTTTTTCTCTCTGTGATCATTTACCGCCAAATATTTTCCCCAAATCTGTAGATCCCTATTTACTATATAGTATTATTATACGTTCACACGCACCGGCCCATCATTT
>CANNZV010004810.1:0-35065 GCA_947561585.1 Caprella mutica
CCAGTTAGCAGTTTATTGGATTTTGAGAGAGTCAGGTCAAAGCGGTGGCGAAGGTATGCACATGATGCACATAATCTCGTTTGATTTTTTTTTTAAGCATTACGATTACATTTTTTTTGAGGGGGGGTGGAAGTGCCCCTTCTGGAAGAAAAGGTACATAGAATAATGATTTCTATTGGATACAATCATATTGTTTTCGTAACATCTGAATTAAAAGTGGCTTAATTTTACTTCTGTCTGAAATGACATCAAACTTTGCAGTTTAGAAAATATTTTTCAGTTCACGGATTGAATTTACTTATAGTTTTTTTTTTGTATCACATACTCTCCATTCCACTTGTGACTGAAAATCTAATATTATTTTGAACAAATTTTATCACCATAATATTTTTGAAGTTTTCTTTTAATTCTGCTTCAAAAGTAAGGAAATATTGTGATTTACATTTGTGAATTGAATAAAATTCAAACATTGATATAATCAAAGGCAAATTTATTGCTAACATTTGAATAAATTTAGTACATATCATACCAGTGGTTGCTGTGTTCCTTAATTTGTTCTAATTCACTCATTTATTTCTTACGATCCGTATTTCTTCATCATAGTGTGTTAGTGCATCTCATACCTCACATTTAACTCCATCTAGAGGATTATTTATTATTTTATATATTTGTTTTGTAGAAAATGATAGCTCTAAATGCTACACAAATATATTTAGCAACATTATATACGACATAAAATGTCTCATATCGTCGCAATGATAATTCCAAGCCAGACTTATTGCCGGAAAACATTTTGTTATTACTAGAGAATATTCTATCAATTGTTCTTTTTTCTGACGAAAAATAAAGCCTTTCACCAGTGAGATTAGAAATGAAAATTAAAAACTAATTAGAATATCAAACAATGGGATAAAGAATATGAATTTGATCAAATACTATTTGCTTGAACAAATATGAAATGAACATTACTCCATGAATTATTCAATACTATTATGTATTAAAGTGTAATATATTAATAACATATATTTATAACTATTCGATACTACTAACTACTTCAATTAATGCATTGTTTCAACAGCTAATATATCCCACTCATAACTATAATTTCATCTCCATTGATATCGTAATACAATATTCACTCAGTGAAGTTCACTCCATATTACTTTACTTACAAACTCCTTGTCTAGAATCTAGCACAAGAATATCAGCAAATGATATTACGTTAATCAGGCGATGAATAATTGATTGAATGAATCGGGAAAGAGAGATTATAGAATTATAGAGGAATGAATTGATTTCTTTATTGCATTGACATTTTTTGAACTGTTACTTTATTCTATTAAAATTCCCTGGACAGTTATTGTATTGCATATAATTTTTTTTCGATAGCTGTAACGTATTTCTCAATAATTAGAAAAGGCAAAATAGTTGAAATATTTTCTTGATACCGAAAAAGATATTTCAAATTATAGGAAGATATTCTATTTTCTTTTATTTAATATATTATGACGTTTTTCTTTCATTCGTATTTTTAGGATATATTTTTCATAACAATATTAAATAACAACTCTGTTTAATAAAGACATCATATTAAAAAGATAACCGCACTGACATTGCATTTGACTCCTCTACTTTCGTTCTAAAATTACTTTCGTTCTTCTCCATTCAGTCTTTCCTCCAGTCTGTAAATTGAAGACTTACAGCTACTCATTACAGGTAATTTGGAGGGAAATTGCTAACATTGTCTGTTGAGAATCACTCCGCGTCGAGAAAACAGAGTTATAAAATGATAGGATTTAAAGGGTAGGAAACTGCTATGAGTAATTAAGACAGTGACATAAGTTTTTATCCTACCATGATCCACCACCGATGAGACTAATTTCTATTAGTATTTTATTTATAGGGTATCTTTTCAGTTAGAGCATAGCAGAAAGAAACTGTACTATGATTGTAGTGGTTCGATGAATATAGTGGTATGGTAATTGATGTCCTGTGATTGATTTGGTCATTGAGATTTATATTTGTATAATTTTCCTTTCGATGACTTAACATCATACTGCAGATGGCACACAAATTCATAGTGCATCGCCTTGAATGGGTGCTGAAACACTCAAACAGGATTAAAAACTTCAGGTGATCAAGCCTCAATAAATAAATTATTCCAATGGGAAATCAAACAATAGAGACACGACCGACCACCAGCATCTACATACATTACCTTAATAATATTTGACAGGTGAAATATATTCTAATAATTTTATTTCATTTAGATAGCTACCTAAGAAGATTAGTTGGTACAAATTAAAAATTATTTTTATTTAGTATATATAATTTACTGTACTAATACTTTGGAAACAAGTAATTTATATTATAATTTATGCATATCTTCAAACTTTTCTTCGTTTCACGAGTAGGTGTCACCAATTTCATTGAATTCGAAGCGTCGAGGAAAAACACACTTTTTCTTTGATCATCACTGTGTATTTTTAACAGACGGACCAAAAAAGAGAGAAACAGACCGAATGAGTTGAGGAATTGGAAAAAAAGAAGAAAGCTCCATGAATAAATTGTCAGGCATTACTGCTATGGATAAGAGACCTCATCTTAAAAAGAGCGTTTAAAAACGTAATGGAAAGGGATAGCAGGTTTAAAGTAATTTATATTGTTTTAATCAATGGTGTTTGATGTAATTAGGTCATATATTTTTTATATCAAAAATTTGAAAACTTATTCTGTTCTACTGTCTTAATTATTGCATCGTTTCAAACCGTATTGTATGTTTTTCCTTATAATTATTATTATCAATATTCCAAGTTAAGCATTGAAGAACTTGTGTAAATAATAAAAAAAAAAATCACCTGTCAGAAAAGAGAAACACAATCAATATCTTGGAATCATTTGATAAATTAAATCTAATAAAGCTTAAACGATTATATATTTAAAATTAAACGAGTTCTTCTTCACTATTAATATCTAACACAATAGAAAATTCCCCCAAGTTACTTCATAACTTTCAATTACCGAGTGGCAATACGAAAGAAACTTCAGATAATTACATCCTGCAGAAAAAACTTACTTTTGTCCTCAATTTTTTGAACAATATTATTTTCCATTCTTTGGGATTGTCGAAGATGATTTTCATATGATAATAGTGAATATTCAATACGTGTAATGAATATATAAAGAAATCTATCGGATATAATTAATGAAAATTCCGTTTGATTTCCTTGACCTATGATAACACACACTTTCCGAGTACTGTGAGTGTCCGAGGAACACAAACCCATTCCTAAAAACCATCTCAATCTAGAAACATGAGCGTTATTGTAGGTAGACAATTTTAGGTAAATTACCATCATTATCTCCTGATGGACACTTTACGAGTACAATGTGTACAAGCATTAGAAATGATGGGCACAAGAGAAAAATGATGGAGATGATCTTACGTTAGATGAATGTGATGATGAAGAAATTATTCTATAATTTGAAAATTTGAGTCATATTTCAACTTCATGATAAATGATGAAATCTCTTACACGAAGGAAAAAGAATATCTAGAATAAATTAGATTTACGAATTTCTAGTATATTTCTCAAGCGTAGTTCTCGATAAAACGTATAAAAATATTTCAAAAATATAATTTAAACTCAATAATGATAAATAAGCTTCCAAATCCTAAAGATATACATATTTTACATATTTTTTACACGCAAAATTTCTAAAAGATATTTTTTATAAAAAGTAATGTAATTAAATTATTTTTTAAACATTCAGTGCAACAATAGCAATTCATTGCACATAGTTATATTGTATGCAACAAACTAAACTATAAAACATTCATGAAAAATGGAGCTACGAGGCTCTGGAATTTCATTAAATGCATTCAGGCTCTCATTATTGGAGATAATGATTCGGATTTTCTTCTTTAGTTTGAAGGAAAAAGTAAAACTATCAAACAAATTATGATATTAAATCATGTGAATATAGAAATATAAATGGTGTAAAGCTTCCATGATTAGAATATAGAGACATTTAGATGTCGGAGAATATTTCTGTATGCAATTTACAAGTGTAGTTATATGAAAAAGATACCAAATCACTCTCAGGAATTGTGACACAATTATAATATAAATATTCATTAAATTGTAGCACTAGCTAATTATTAACTTAAATTTAATTACATCAAAACAAAGTCATTACTTATTTCTGATATCAATATTTAAAGTAATATCACAGCAATGAACAAATTGACACGAGTAAAAGATAGTTACTTCATTTGAGCTCTAAAAATAATATTTCATAGTATGTAAGTAAAACTATAACGTATAACTATCGTCCTTCATAAATTATATAATGACGGAAACAAATGCAGATTTATTGATCACCTTTCTTACCCAAATGGTACATTTACTGCACACAAACCCATAAAGAGACATTCGACAATATCATCTTAGCTGAGGAATCACAAACAGTCAACACAGACCTCATCCATCCCTAATGTACTGTAATAAAATATGTGATGTCTCTCTTTGAAGTTATTGTGCAAGTCTTATTTTACATTGGAAGTGGAAGGTGATTAAAATAGAATGTAAAGTTGTACATGGCGATTCAACCATTTCTGCAAAAGAAAACACCAAATGAACTTGTTTGAAGCAGATTCGCTAATTTGAAGAACGATTCTTCATTTGCCTAACTTTTATTTTGTTGTCTTGGCTACCATTAGTATTATATGAATAAACCAAAAAAAAAAGTATTCTGGAATTGATATTCTACAAAATATATACATAAATTGTTACATAATTTCTTAAAGATAAAATTATGGGGTAGCAACAGGAAGGTAATTGGTCTGAAGAATGAACACCAACAATTAATTTAAACTAACTCTTTTCATTTACCATTCAGCCAGTTCATTTCCTTCAATCGAGATAATATCGTCACTAACTCAACATCACAACTTCTGAATGTTTCCTCAATATCATTCAAGAATAATGTCAGGAGTTTGATACAAAAAGGCGTCTAATAAGTTGAGAATGTATGGAACAATCATACGGAGATCTGACTGTCGTGAGAAGATTTTCTTGAAAGTTTATTAATAGTCCATTCGGGGCAGAAAGAAAGTCTTAGATGATATTCTGAACAAGGTAACACTTTGACCATCTAATACTTCGGTATATTGCCTTAATTCATGCCATCAGAAAAAAAGTTTGGGAATACACCTTATTCAGGGTGTGAAATGAGGAAAGCACCATTCACTATGCTTTAATTTCTTTGAAATGATGCAGCAAGATGATACAGCTTGATTTTTCAATATAATAAATCGACTATTATTTCAATGCTTCATTAGCAGAACTTCTCCATTTTACTCATAAAAATACTATAAAAAGTTCCAACATTCTATACTATATTACATAAAAAGAATATTCTACAAAAAACATTAAGATAAACTCCAACAGGAGTCTGGAAGATAAACTCCAGCTTCAGTTATTCCAATTACCCAAACTATTCCAAGTCCCCAGCATTCCAGTGGGAATGTGTGGCAGATTCCTGTTCTACTGAGTGTTTCAGATGAAGTTTCAGATGTTGTCCGTCACTCAGAGTTCGGATTACTTGGCGATGTTAACCTGTCCAAATTTCAGAAGTGTTGTCTTTGAATGGCAAAGTATTACTGAGAATTTACTATTAATACAATAGTATTTTATGTTACAAAGACAATAGGGTTAAATTGAAGTTTGTTTCTAATATTTTATTCTAAATATATACCTACATATTATCGCACAAAGATGTTAAACACAGACATTAATGTGTCCACAACATTGTATTTAATTACTGTTCCATGTAGGGTCGGACGGGGTATCACTGCGATACCCTTTTTATGGGGTATTACTACGCACCTCTTATAATTTAAAAACCTCTTGTTTTAAGCCTAAATCTGATTTCACCATCATTTCAAGGATCTTCTTTTCTTCCATAAATATCATTACGCACCATTATCCTATTAGTATCGCTAGAGTTAAGTCGCGATGAATGTGGTGCTCTCAAAACGATCTGAAAAAAGTTTGCGCTGGTGATTTTTGATTCCCACAAACTCTCCAATAACTCTAGAACTGAGATTTACAGACTCATACCATTTTACCATGTTAACAAAAACATTAACAGTTACATTAAGTCAAATTTTCAACTTCTCAGTTCCTACGGTTTTCCCGCCACAACCGTGCGCAGTGATACCCCAGATAATTTAGAGGTAGAGAGGTATCACTGCGTATCATTAATAACCATAATTTTATGTAAATAAATATAAATATTATGAGTTTTAGCTATTATTAAGGACATGAATATTGAATAAGGTGTTTATTTATTATAAGATTGATTAACAATAAACTTACGATCATAGTAACTATGCTACTAGATGTGGGGGTTATTAAGATAGGGAGAGGAGGTATTTAGGTGGGGGAATGAGAGGTTATTGAATTAAAATTTTGATAAACAATGAACCTACGGTCGAATTATATTATTTGATATAAGTATTAAGTAGTTAAATAGTTACGTAGTATTAAAGAGTTAAATGTATTGCAGATTCATTAAATATGTGTTTAAAATGTAAGGGACAATTTATTGGGGAGAGGTCATTTAGTTAGGGAAACGCAGATATTTAGATGGGGAAGAGGGGGATTTAGAAGAGGAAGAAATGGATTTGGATGGGGGAAAAGAGGGAGGGGGGAATAGATGGGGGGAGGGGGATTTAGATCGGAAGAAAGGGAGTATTTTGATGAGAGGAGAGAGGGATTGAGATGGAAGTAGATGGAGATTTAGATGGGGAGAGAGAGGAATTTAGATGGTAGGAGAAGAATTTTTAGATAGGGAAGGAAGGGGGTTTAGATGGGGAAGGAATGGGGTTTATATGGGGAGGGGAGTAGTTTTTATAAGATGGGAAGATGGTGATTTGGTGGGGGAGAAGAGTAATGCATTTATGCAATGCGCAGTAATACCCCTCCATGTGTGCAGTGAAACCCTTATACACTCACTAAAGTTGCGCACAAAAAAGGGCCCATAAATATTTGATTTATTTATATATTTTTTCAAAACTTGTCATCATCACGAAAAAAAGAGTATTTCTTGTACATTTAGTTTTTGAGTAAATACAGAGTTTGAGGGATTTTGAGCAGTGATACCCCGTCCGACCCTATAATATTTGTTACTCAATAATCGTTGTCATTTTTTATCGCTGCCCAGTGATTTATAAGACACAAATATAACCATAACTATTCTTCGAATAACTCTCTCATATCCATCATTCTGAGTCGATAGGATTACCTTGTCACAAAAATGATATATATAGAAATGATATCAGGTGCACGATCTGATAGATTTATATTACAGGAAATTAACTGATATCTCAAAGTTATGTACATAATATAACTATAATTTAGCATTATAATTGAATAAGATAGATACACAATTACACATACACTATTCTGTTGAATTGCATACATTTCGTGTATATCAATTGCATTGAATTATTCCTAAATTGTTTGTTACACATATAAGCCAAAGAGTAGTGTTAAACTGTCCAGAGAAATGAGAGAAAAATTACACTAGTGGTATAAAAAAATGCATATTCATATTTTTTCTCGCGGTATATAACTCAACATAAGGAATGATTATTCATTTAAAAATGAACAGAAAACAATTTTGACATAAATATAATTATTTTTCTTGATAGAAAAATCAAACGTTTTTTTGGTCTACTATTTTATGTAATATAGTTTTTCCCTTTATACATGGAAATTTAAAATCAAATTTAGAATGCTATTTTTTTAACTCTGTAACTTCAAGTTCATTTTCTAAAATTGGATATCTCCTACCCTTTTCTTCTCCAAACTGTTTTAGCATTTCCCTCAAGAAAAGTCGTTACTTTAATAGCAGCTCATAATTTAGTTAAATTGTGTCCATCAATAAATCCCTTCCTGCATGAGCTTAAAGAAAAAGATGACTTTTTAATAAGAGAGGAAAATAACCTCTCAAGTACTTGTTTGTTGAACAAATAATTTTGGATCAAAATTCAACGAAAAAGTAATTGAATTTTCATCACATTGAACAAGAAATATATACATTTATTATTCAGTAAAATATAGAAAGTTATAAAACAAAAATTAATCGGTATATTGATTCAACAGTTGACACCTTATTTTTTAATAGTGTGATAAAATATTCAAACTAGAAATTTATCTTTTCTTACTACATGTAATGAGTTAAAATACTCAAAATTACTGAAAAATCTTTGTGACAAGGTCTGACTAGATAGAAATATATGGAACAGTATAGAGTAACTAAGTGTAAACCTGATAGATATTTAAAACCTTTGATAGAACTCTTTATTTTCTAGTTCAATAAGTTCTTTGCCTAAGGTAACTTGCAGAAGTATACTACAACTTTCTTTAGTCTTAGGGCCTGAAGAAGCCTTATGGTTGAACAATTTAATAATTGAGATAAGAGAGTAGATAAATGTTGATAATAAAACACTTGTAAGAAACGAAACATTCACTATTCAATACTGTCGATAAAATTTAGTACAACAAATTTGGTTGTTACAACCTTTATTTTTCTAGAATTTAGAATAAATTGTAAAACAATCTGATAACTTTCTAAATGCCACTTTTATTATCATACATCTGTTCTGAAACCACAAAAGCATTCAACCTTTACATACCTACACAAAAATTGTAATAAATGTTCAGTTAGTTTACCCGTTATTAGGTGAGAAAACTTTCAGTCTACGAAGGTATGAAGATTTATGTTTGAAACGAGTGAATTTGTGGTCAAATCCGCAATAAACAGTGAGAAGATTTATAACCTGGTATCTGGACAATAAATTTGATATTCGAAACAGGAGGTGACGGGTGAGGAATAAGAACCCATGGGAGTGAATGGAGGAAGAAGGTGAGTGACCAGAATGTCATTGGTGAGTGATGGAAGGGAAGGAACATGGAAAGGGAATTTATATTTCAAACCAGTGGATTTGAAATAAAATATGAACTGGTTCCTCATTTCTCTACAATATAATTTTATGATACACACAATCACAATACAACATAACAATATTTTGACCGTTTTCTTTAATATTACCTGTCAATTAGAGGATCTAACTTTTTGAAATAACCATTTACTTTATTTTTCAATTTTCAAGTTATCATAATTATATAATCAAATGAAATAATTTAATAGATATGTTGTAACTGTAATAAATTATAACTAAATTCTATTTTCTACAAAACTTGTTCATCCCAAATGTTGTTCAGATAAAGTGTATTTCTCACCAACTGGCAGTTCTACTCTCATTTCGTAAATTAATTTTGTTAGCCACTGATGAACATTTGTGAATAATATTAATTGCGACTGTAAAAAAATAGTGAATTACATAGCAATATTATAATAAAAATCCAGTGAATGAAATAAAAATTGTGAATAGGTACTTTAGAAGTATTCCAAAACATTATTTAGTGTAAGCAATTTCGTAAGCACTGGTATCATATTTACATTGTACATTGTACATATATAGAATAATATTTACAAATATAATCTATTAGAATAGATATACAGTTTGGAATATCAATAATCAAAATAAAATGCATTTGAGGTTAATTTTAGCAATTATTAGAGATAGCTATGATTGTATTAAATGTTCAAAATATTAAAAATGTACCATGATAGATAAAATAAGCTATAAAAGTAGTGATCTTAATCTAATATCTTCTCTCTTCTTCACAATAACAATTTTAAAAGATGTTCATTTCTTGTGAATGAAGTTTAGATTGAAAAACAGAAATTTTTTTTTACAAATTACTACTTACGTTAGATTTCACAGAAAATAAAATTATGCTATCAATGAAAACATAACAAATGAACTCTAGCAATGAATACAATTCCTGTCTCTAGCTTAATTACAACTGAACAATAGTTTACACAATTTATTTTCTTTGAAAATCATAGTGCACAAAAAGAATTTGAAACTGGTTACATTTGAAATAAAAAAAATACCATTTATTCTCATTCTCTTTCATTATGTCAGGTAACTACACTGCTATTGCTCGTTAGGAAAATCCTGTTATTCTTATTTGTTTTTTCAGTATTTGTTCAGTCTTCATTTCATATAATTGCAATTTGTTAGACGCTTCTGTCTCTGATATTTACTTTAATGATTGTTATTTTGTATAACACATTATTATATAAATCATGTTTTGTATGATTAATATTGAAATTGTAAATGTTACTCACTTTGAAAAAACTATGCATGAAAACATAGAATATTAATTTTATTGTATCATTATTCAATAATAAATTATATATTTGTCAGAAGCCATTAATTAAATAGTATAAAATTATTTTATTTTAAGGATTGTATAACTAAATATAAAACCATTTTATTAATTTGAGAAAATAGTAAAAAAAAAACTTCTATACTTTATTTTTTTTTCACAGCTTTCAAAACAAATAAAGTGGAATTTCAAATCCAGTTCACTGTCAATTTTTCCGAACATTTATTATCATTCGCCCGGTTTAACCAATCCAATAAATAGTGTAGCGAAATTACCACTCTAGACGAGTCATTAGCTTCAGTTTTCTTTGTTAGCTGCCAAAAAGAAAGTCAGTGTTGATCTCCCTGAAGAAATAATGTCCTGGGAACTAAAGAGGAGAATTTTCAAACCATTTTGTTAACAAGGAGACAACCAAAATTGAATTAAAGTCCTAAGTATTTAACTCACTTAGCGTTCAGCAGAAACAACTGACTCTGACATTTTTTTCTGATATGGAATTATGAGAGTTTCTGAACATCAATTTGTAGAAGATCATAGTAAAATAAATGACAGTAATGATGAACATTTGTGATACCAACACAATTAGAACTAATTAACTTTGATTCAGCATGAACAAGTAAATCAGAAAATTTAGTTTTCCCTACTGAATAGTTCAATCACCAAGTTCAATAGTCAATACTGCTGAATGAGTTGGTCATATTTGCATACCATCTCTGTAGCGTAGAGTTGTATTTCCTTTCCAATTCCACGTTGTTGCGATATCTCTTCCTGTTCTTGACAAGTTTGTGACACGTTAGAGAGCTACTGAAGAACATTTGTGAGTTACGAACTGCATGACTGACGTATGGAAATAGAATTGTATTGGTAAATTGGAAATATGATTGTAAATTGATAAATTTAATTTATTGTACGTTATCTTATATACATTATCAGGGGTGACATCAATTTATGATAAATAAAATCAGGTAAACTGTAAATTTAAAAACTCATTAATTGGAAAAAAATAAAATGCAGTATAATAAATTCTGATAAAATAATTACGAAATTAATAATTCAAAACCTTCTAAAATTTAGTAAAGTAAGTTGAAATGAAATAATTAGAAACATATACCTATTATGCAATTCAAAAATTAGAAAACACATTAATTAGAAAAAAATAAGATACCGTAAAAAAAATTTTAAACCCATAAAGTAGAGTGATAAAATTTCAAAACAGTTAATTTGGAAAAAATATTTGCAAAAATTTAATACGAGAACAGTTAAAATCCAGAGACATAAAAAGAAAACGCACAGTTTTTGATAATATAACTACTAATAAATTAAGTAAGTATAATAAGAGCAAAACAATTAGCGCAAAAAATACGCTCCGCCCACCTGTCTCGATAACGACCGCCCACAATGACGTCATTACTTCTTCATTGTGATAATAAAAGGTAATTGTGTAAATGTGATAGTGATTCTTGGTATAGTCATGACACACTAAACACGACGTTTGGACGTCTTATTCGGTGATTGGTTCTATTCATTGAAGAGTTAAGTAAAAAAAGATTCATGACATTGAAAGAATCCAGCGTTGCCATTGGATCTAAGAGAAATGGGTGGAGCTTCTCAGATAGTTTTTGCGCTAATTACACTTGCGCTAATTATACTGGCGCTAATTATTCCTGCGCTAATTCCACTTGCGCTAATTCCACTTGCGCTAATTACACTTGCACTAAATACACTTGCGCTAATTACACTTCTGCTAGCTATTTTATCGATAATTATGCGTTTTGAAATTAGTTGTTTCGTAATTAAATTATTGGTAATTATAGGTTTCGTCATTATTTTTCCTCATATTGAATGTTTACAATTATTTTACCATTAATTATAATATCGTATTTTGATAGTTATACGAATATATTACCCAAAATTATAAGGTTTGAAATTATAGTTTTCCTAATTATTTGGTTGCCTACTATTTTACATCAAATTAATTTAACAGTAATTATTTTCTCACATTTTATGAGTTTCGTAATCATGTGTTTCTTAATCATGTTTCCCATAATTGGGCGTTTTCTAATTGTTGTTACATTTTATACTATTTTTTATTCATATTATTACTAATTAATTATTTACATTTTAGTTTACTATTAATTATTTTACCCGTAATTGACTCCTTCCCATTATCAGTATTGTACCAGAATTGTGACAGAAAATCGTATTATAAATTTGATAAAATCAATTGTCTCAACCTTATTATAGTTAAATATGTTTTATATTATCATAAATTTTGTAAATCACATTTTACTATTTCAATTTCACATCCTCTTTATTTGCTGTCTTTTTAAAATGAGGGGAACACACTAAATAGTTATTAATGTAAAAACACTCAAGGTTCTCTCTGATTACTGCGTCTAAATTTTGTCTGCAGATTCATTCATTTACTTTACATTAACTTATTTATTGCTTGCAATATCAAGCCTTGCAATACTCACTAACTTAAGGTAAATATATTAACAGACAGTATTTGTTCCACTATTCTACCATTGTATAATTATGTCGTTTGTTCTGTTTAAAACTTCATTAAATGTTATTCTCTTCAGACAAGATGGTTGTGCGTCACAATTTATGGAAATCATTATTAAGGATTGATGGTGGTAGGGATATTCAAATTATTGCATCAATTTATTACAATTTATTGCATGAAAATTGTTGAACTAATAAATCTGATTTCAGAAATTTAATTTCATAACACAAGGTCAATTATCAAAACTATATACATATATTTATTGAGGTTATGATGTTTATCAGTTATAATAATTAAAAATATAGTTATGAATATAATAAACACGATTATATTTACGAAAAAAATATGATTTTATAAATTATTGTAGAGAAAATTGAATACGTTGTACGTTAATTTACTCTGTTTTCAAATCGATATTGATAATTGATTAATATATTACTCGATAATAAACATAGTCTACATTTATATGCTACTGATATATTATTTAATGCTTTCCCTTGAATATCTTCATTCATAGTAGATATGAATCGTTGAAAATAATGTCTATTTAACATTCAATTTTTAAGTATTTTCTATTGTTATTAAGAGAAACAATAATTGTTTCTATGTTTCAATTTGCCTTCTACTTCCTATTTCCTACTACTCCCATGAATTTTCATCAAAGAATAATTGTTCATCATTGCTCCGATAAACGATATATGATCCGAATAATGAATACATCAGACTGAGGAGACGAAATTAGACCCTCTGTTATTATTGACGGGGAAATTTATGCTAATAGAAGTTATAATGAGCACAGACTATTCATGTTAAGATCCACTTTTGTCTGACATTAACCTAGGTAAAGATAACTGATGTATGTATGTTAGGATGCATAAATGAATGAAGATAACATGGTTTTAGCCAGCTAATGATCCATCATTCGAATACGTGGGACAATTTGGATATGTTTCGTCAGTATTTAACTAGTAATAAAACTGATAATTAGTTTCATTTGTCTGAGTGATCACATTGGGCGTTGAAGTCTCATCCATTTTTTTTACCAAATCTTCTTCTCATTATCCACAGCAACTCACCACGCACCACATTTGATGACGGGAAAAGGTATCAGTAAAGTTTATATTATTAAGAGTGAGTGTATCAAAAAGATTCATATCTGACTCGAAATTGCTGATGGTGTTTTTTTTTTATATTAAATGTAATGATTACATAACAATTAAATTGTTTTTAATTTATTTGCCACCAAATTTGGATGTTTATTTTATTTATTGGTTTATAAAATTCTCAGTCAATATTTTAACTGTTCAACGATCATATATCATAACTTTATAACAAATGCATTATTAAAAATTAAATATTCCAATTTAATTAATAGATAAATAACATTTTTACTACTATTTAAGATTGGTATTGTAACAGCTGCGATGATATTTTGTTGTTAACTTCAAGAAGGTTGAAATTCTTAGAAAAACATGCATCGAATCACAGTTCACGATTAGGAATGCCTAATAAAATGGCTTATATATATGGATAACAAGTAATACGTCTGATTAGCATATTATATGGATAACAAGTAATACGCCTGATTAGCATATTATATGGATAAAAAGTAATACGCCTGAATACCATATTATATGGATAACAAGTATTACGCCTGATTATCATATTATATGGATAACAAGTAATACGCCATGAGCATATTATATGGATAACAAGTAAAACGCCTGATTAACATATTATATGGATAACAAGTAATACGCCTGATTAGCATATTATATGGATAACAAGTAATACGTCTGATTAGCATACTATATGGATAACAAGTAAAACGCCTGATTAACATATTATATGGATAACAAGTAATACGCCTGATTAGCATATTATATGGATAACAAGTAATACGTCTGATTAGCATACTATATGGATAACAAGTAATACGCCTGATTAGCATATTATATGGATAATAAGTAATACGCCTGATTTTCATTTTATATGGAAAACAAGTAATACGCCTGATTAGCATATTATATGGATAACAAGTAATACGCCTGGTTATCATATTATATGGATAACAAGTAATACGCCTGATTAGCATATTATATGAATAACAAGTAATACACCTGATTAGGATATTATATGGATAACAAGTAATACACCTGATTAGCATACTATATGGATAACAAGTAATACGCCTGATTAGCATATTTTTATACTCTAGCATTGTTAAGAAGGTAACAATGACATTTAATAATAAACTCTCAAGTAAATTTTATCTTTACTTTGTACAAAGAAATAACATCTTGAGGCGTAGCTAATTTGGGTAATTGCCTAAATACATTTTAAGATATCGATATTCTGTCAAATGAAATTATATCTTGAGGCGAGGCTAATTGATTTTCATACTCTAGAGCATTGTTAAGAACTTTACAATGCCATTAGTTACTAACATTTTGAGGCGTGGCTAATTGCTTAAAAACCTTTTTAACATATTGACCTTCAACTATTGGGATTCCTTTTACACAATCTATTCTAAAATTACTATAGTCTATGGCTAATCTGTGTTCAGTCTTCAATCAGGCGATTCACGCTACGGTAGTGTTACATGCCTTCAGCTTCATACTTGTTTGTGTATCAGTATCTAATTTTAGAGTTATCTCAATTGTGTATCTGCGCATAAACTTCTCTCTGCTATCCTGTATCTGATGTTCAAAAGAGGATTTTATTAAATAGTTGTTTTGCGCGTTTCATTTACACTGCGTCCATCCCTCTATTGCAGATACCTATTTTGTGAATAAATTTAATAAAATTGATCGTAAAGTAGTGAAACTTTAGTCACTGGAAGATTACTTCTATGTTAGTATCTTGCTGAAATACTTTTTGAATCCATGAGGAAATTGGAAAGTTATGAACATTTATGTATTTTGAAGGCATTTTAACTGTCCATCGCTTTATTGCAGCTCTGTGAAAAGGCCAAAAAATGGGCAATTTACTTCTAACGAGAGGGTAAAATTGTATCATGTCCTGTAGAAGGGAGGACTAATCTATAATTAGCTTTATAACTTGGAAGGGTTAAGAGAACAATAGTTTCTTGTTTGAAAAATCCCGACACAAACCCATGGAGAGATGAGGGTACAAGAAAAAGAATTTCCCCTCGAAATATGCGAAAAATACGCAGGTAGGTCATAAGGCAACTTAATGACACTAGTGCCTCCATTTTTGACAACTCAGTCATTGGTCTTACGTCAAAAAAGTTCTGATGTAATGTCTCAAATGAAACGGTTAGAAATGCTCAATGGGACTTAAGACCAGGGAACAAGGCAATCAAGTCATGAGAGTCTCTCACTTGATGCCCAGAGATATGAAGAAAGAAGTTGTAACACTTCAAGCATGAGATTGTGCAAAGTAATGCAAGAAGATCATCTTTTGAAACGAGATAATTGCAAACTATTAGGCAAAGGGAACAAGTACTCAACAAGAGAGGCAATGTAGGATTGGATTATTAGGTTTATACCCTCTGGTACTCGGAAAGGGCCAATTAACGTTTCACCAATGATGCTTGCTTAAAACATAAACCACAGCCTCCTTGTTGACGACGAAACCAGAGTGGATAAACAGCTCCAGTAGGATCAAAACTTTAACCCATCCATCCAGACAATCAAGGGTGGCTCTTGCCTCATCTGTTAAAAGAACGAGTAGGAAGTTTGTTTTCATCTAATTCTGTGTACATCTAATGCCTTTTTCCTTGTGGATCATGTCCATAGGAGGCCTGGAAATGGGCTCCACCATGGCCTACTTAATATAGTTAAGTAGGCCATGGCTCCACGTTTCTTGTCGTCTCATTTAAGACACTGTTTGGATGAATAACCAATGACAGCCTTGTCGAAAATGGAGGCACTAGTGTTATTTGGCTGCCTTATAGCCTGCCTGGGTAGTTTTCGCATATTCCGAGGGGAAGAAGCTTCTCATCGTACCCTCATCTCTCCTTGGGTTGGTTTCGGGTTCTACCACAATAGAAATTATGGTTCTCGTATAACCCCCAAATTCATAAGCTAAATATAGAAGAGTCATCCCATCTGCAGGACCTGTTACATTTTTTACCCTCTCGGTAGAAGTTAATCGCCGAATTTTTTGGCCTTTTCACAGAGCTGCAATAAAGCAATTGACAGGAAAAATGCCTTCAAAATACATAATAGCTCATAACTTTCCAATTTTCTCATGGATTCAAAGAATATTTCAGCAAGAAACTTACATAGAAGCAATCTTCGAGTGACCTAAGTTTCACTATTGTACGATTAATATTATTAAAATTATTCACAAAATAATGATCTGCAATAAAGCGATGGACACAGTTTATATATCTAGAAGCCTAGGACAAACAATTCACACCACATATCATCATTTGATTAAAAGAATTTAATTTTACATTTCAGTGAGGATTAGCTATAAGATAGCATAGATTGAAGTTCTAATTTATTTGATCAAATAATCTAAACAAATAGAATATCGTATGGATTTAAATGTAATATTATGTTGCGTATCACGTATTGGGAGTTTCCAACATTTACTGTAACAACAGTATGGATAAAGTTGGACATGCTTGATTAAAACTCAAATATTCTTCAACAACAACTAATTTGTTTTTATATTGCAACAAACATAATTGGTGATTATTTATTTAACCTATTCATAAATTAATTTTGAAGAAATATATTTTTTCATATTAATTTACGGTAAATGATTACTTACTCAATATTCATTAAATCGCAGTTAGTATAATATATATTGGGCAATGGAGACTTTATTCACAAATGATTCATTTCTTCACCAATTTTCAGTTTTTGGATTATTTGAAAATTGGAGTAACCAAATTTAACTGCACGATATTAGGTTTGTAGAAGTATTTAATGAAATTCCAAAGCCTCATAGTTGCAAAGTTTCGAATACCTTGTCCTGCAGGTTAGCGTAATTTGCTCACAAAAAAGTGATTATACCGCCACGTAATGAGATTAATTGGATGAATGCTGACAAAACTATGACAAATATTCGTATAATTTGTCATTCAAATAGGAAGAAAAGATTATTACTAATACTGATTATTTTCAATCTGAATGTCAATGTATTCTGAATTACTTGATTTGAAAGTAAACATAACATAACTCTTGCCGGAAAACGAAATATTAAATATATTAGTAGCAAAATATGAAATATGTTATTTCACGAAAAAATATTTTAATCATATACAAAATATAGAATATATCCCATTTATGAAATATGTTATCACATTTTTTGTATGCGCCTTATGTTAATTACAGCTTTCAAATAGCTATTCAGTTACAGCTCCTACAATTTCTCTACAAATCACGAATCTTGTAGTACAAACATTTTACTTTCTGGGGAATCTATAGGATTATTAGCGTATTGAAACTAAATTACCTCAGACTTTGAAACCGAGTTCGTAACTCATCTTAGAATAACATTTTTCGCTGCCAGTTTTTTTATAAATAATCATGGTTAAATAGTTTGAGCAATGTAAAATATAGTTTACTGATTTCTTTTTAATTCCTGAAATATCTATCCATATCAGGCTAAGACAACACTAACACTATATTTAGCTTTACAATCAACCTACTTTCTGTATACATTCTAGAGGCTTAGAGTGAGTTTCTGTATTCCTCTCAGAGAAGATTCTCCAAATTAGTTGAGGTGTCGGCAAGAGATTAGGAGGAGAAAATCTGCCAGCAGCAACTAAAACTTTCTCTTTCACTCTGCCTAAAAGATGAAAATATAATAACATATTAAGAGTTGATATTATAATTATATTACAATAAGAGATGTAAATATTAAATATATTGAATTTTGGCTGAATAGAATTGGTAGCAATGTAACAAAAATCGATAAGAATTGATAATATATTCCAATCAGATATACTGATTTTTTAGGTAGTCACCCATTTCGGATTTTGAATTATTTTTCTACTTTTAAAAGAAACTCATGAGTCAAGTCAAAAGCGAATGTATTATTTTTCCTTTTTTTACAATTAACTCCTCAAATTGGAAACCATTGTAAAGGAACGCCTCAGTAAATGTCTATACAATGTTATTGTTATTCGTAGAGTCAAATACAATAGGCTGAATGTTCATTGCTGCCCATAGGTTACATCCAGGCTTTATTGTTTGCAGATTTCAATTTCGATTAAAGCGACGATTCGTTCAATTCCTTTCAAAATATAAGAGCCCCATTTGGCAATTCTATTGCGAGGAATGCAAATTTTGTAGCTATTTCCAACAACTTTTCTCACATAGAGCTATTTGTTCATAATAAAATTTGAAATAATTTACCACTTAACTTTTAAACAAATTATATCAATACTGTCTCAACATTGCAACTTTCTGTCACTGTACAATTTCGTAAATATAATATTCTTTATTGATAAATATATAGACCGTATGTTGTAGGGAAGGAATTGGTTTGTAAATATCACTTACACGAGGTAACTTTTTTATGCTACATTTTATAAACGAAAACGTCCAACTTGCAGTAAATATCACATTTCAGATGTAAATTTGAGACAACGAACGACTTTTACACGTTTATGGTCTCTATGAATGAATTAATTCAATTCATTTGTGACAGACAATCTGACATATAAGCTTATACTCCAGCATTCTCTCTTTATGGTTTATCTTGCGATAAAGTCTATCAGACAATAGACATGTTTTAATTGAATGTCACCTAAACCATTAATTTTGTTAAATTCAGTTATATAATATATATATCATTCATGTTCATACTGATAGGAGAATGAAATACTTTTTAAAAAATTGAAAAAATCTCTTTATCTCTTTTATTGGTTGTTATTTTAAATATCATGTATCTTGTTTTCATTTTTTTCAGCAGAAAGTTAATGAATGAATTAATACCATTAGAAAGTTCTACCCAAGAACATTAGGAAACCCAATAGACTCTCAGGAAAAGTTTTTATTCCCATCAAATATTCATGAGTTCTGCAGTGCGAAAACTGCAACTCTCCCGTAAAATGGGTCAGTGATCAACCAGTCTTATCTTCTCCTCTAGAGAACAGACTCAACCTTAATGTTCTCCATGTAGGTATATAGCTTATTCTTCAATATATTATTATCAGTACTTTGAGAGTAACTAAGGAATTCGTAAGCTAAAATATAGAATTTTTAATTTTATGTAAAATTAATATTTCTAGACAATGATCTGAATCAGTTTTGAACTTTTTACCCTCATTTTTGAAAGTAGCAACAGTTTGCCTAATGTGATTAAATCGGCAGGGATCAAGACAACTATTAACAGCTTGAAGTTCATACTTAACTTCGGGCACTAAACTGCTACGGAACTTCGCTCTTTAAACTGACATTTTTTTAAATGTGAAGAAACGTGACTGTGAACTGCGTTTTCACTGACACAAAAATATCTGGTGGATAAGGAGATTATTTTAAGTAAAAATGTACTCTTCAACATTGTGTATTCATTTCTTAAAATCAATAAAGAATTTCCTCAGGATTTCTTCATTCTCTTCACAAAAGAAAGTTTAATTGCAAATTCTTCACCAGTTGAGAGTCTTTTGGATACTAAGATTGTTTCTAGCAATAAATTGGTAATTACTTTTGGTATCGTCTATGCTGAGGTGAAAATTAGGAAATGAAAGCTTTATTTAATCTGAAACATTGATCCTACTTGAGAATTGAGAAGTATTTCTGAAGAAGCGTATCTGCTCCATTCACCTTTTATATGCCACTATTTTTAAGCATGAATGCTTATGTAATAGAGTTTTAAGACAGGACGGTCGAACACCTTTCTTGGCGTTCTCAACCACCTTCCCCCTGTATGATAACTGTCATCAGTTTCTATAGCAATTTTCTCTTTTGTATTTTGTTTTTTCTTCTGGTTATTAATTAAAAAAATACAATCTTTTAGATTAATCAAATTCTAAAATATGTTCAGTGATTTTACGGTTCGAACTTTCAGAACTCTAAATTAGTAAAGACTCAACAACGAACACTTAAGAGAAATAATAAGAAAGGTTTTTACTGTTCATCATGTACTACTATATATATTGTATATGTTTATTCTACTAGAAATAGTTCAATATATTATTTCTTCAGCAATCAAATTCAAAGAAAATGGCAAGAAGTTTGATTAAATTATTATTACTTCTGCATCAATATTTAATTTCAATCACATATATTATAAATCGTTACAATTTAAATGTAAATGATCATGAATACCAAATCATTATAAACCACCAACTGAGTGAACTAATTCGAATTTCAATGGAATTATAAACTAATGAAGAAATGAATGAGATATCAATAGTTTTAAATTAGAAAATACTTCCTTTGAATTCTCATCATAAGAGACTTAATTAGCTGTGCTACTCAGTAAGTAGGTTAATTAATTTAATCAAAGGTGCTATTTAGACGAAAGGTGTTTGCATTCATTATATAAACTGTACTGAATATTTATTTTCATTTCTGTTTGATGTTACCTTTTTTTTAAGGGCAAATATCGTTAAAGTAAGTATATCACCTCCTATACAGAAACACGACCTTTCAAATCCACACTAAGTGACACGAAAACTTCAAATACAGACTAGCTATTGAGTTATTCTAAGACTGAGAGGTTCAAAGCCCTAACAAGAATTCGGAGGTGTTGCACTTTTCATGAGTGAATTTTACCTTTCGAATCTTTCTAACTGAAACATGATTCTTCGAATATTTCAAGTGATGCTTATGTAACTTGACTTCTGTTTTTTAATGCAATGCGTTAACATTATCAGATATGAGTAGATGATATTATTAGGACCGAGATCACGAGGAATTTATTGAAATTTTGTAGTTCTTCAAGTACATTAGTTAATATTGTTTCTGAAATCTGTTCTTGGCTTCGTATTCACCACACCGTTTTCAACATATGATATGATTAATATGGCTTCGGAGCAAGTAAAAATAACGGACTAGGAACGGACCAAGTAAAGTTAACGGACCAGAAATGAAGCTGGTAAAGATAACGGACCGGAAATTAACCTAGTAAAGAAAACAAATAAGAAAATAAGTTAGTGAAGTTATCGGACCAAAATTCATTATTTAGTTATATACAAATATTTGCTTTACTATCTTATAAAAATACAAGCTTATAAATGATGATATCAATGATTATACATTATTCTTGCATATTTATTAATTGAAAGAATTGATTAAAGAAACGTGATCTATTTTGAAAAATGGAGAAAAGCTTCGGCTTAAATCCTTTAATGTGGTATCTATGATTCCAAAATTATGTTCTTATTCCAATTATTGGTCAAAATATTAATAATTTAACCATTTAAAGATAACGGACCAGAATTGAAGCTAGTAAATATAACGGGCCAGAATTTAACCTAGTGAAGTAAACGGACCCTGGTTCGTCATCTTTACTTGCTTCATGACTTCTCCTATGCATCAAAATGAATAATTGATTAATGAAGATTTGGAATCATATTAATTTAATACGGTTTTATAGTTTTCATTCTTACCACATCGTAATCAACGTGTCAAAGGATATCTTGAGGTTTAACGAGGCGTCTCAACATCCTAAATTTCTTTCACCTTCATTCATTAGTTTTGAAAACATTTTGTCGACATTTTTCATCTCAGGAAATCTCATTTAATTTATGTGGAAATATCACAAGGAAATTCAGCTTTGAAAATATGCGATAAAATATTACAAGCTGGCTGAAGAACAAGGCATTAGATTCATATGTTTACTGTAGGCTTTTTGTAAGTTTGGAAAATTACTTAGATAATTTTTTTTTAAATATTTCATTATTAATAATTATAATTAAGTTCGAAATCGTTTTAAAAGTTCATATACCATATTTCAAATAAATATTTCATCAAAACAGTACTTTAATAATCTGATCAACTTACAATTTTCTATATTAAGATTTTGAACAGTAGTAGTTGATTTTTATTATTATTACAGAAATGATTAGATAACAATATTGAATTCTCATTTTTTATTTTTTTCATTTTGAAAATCTAATTTATCCATAATCTAAAAGACAAATTAAATCAATACAAATAGCATACTATCATTCACCAGGATAACACCCATAACGGCTACAAACAGGTAACCTCGAAGAGTGGTCTCATCTCACTAAATTGTCCATAATTAAGGAGAGCCATCACTGCTAATGAAATCTGTTCCGTAGATAACACAGGAGAGACGTTACTGTACATTGGAACACTGGCACAGATTATCACAACAGGGAATGGGAATTGAAAGGGAATGCTGTTTGAGCATTATTAGATAAGAAATTAAGTTGAAAAAATAACATTTTCAATTATAGATAGCTGTTACAATTATACCAAATAATTAGAAATAATGTTATATTCTAAACTTGCAAAAATCAATTCAATTTTGAAAATCAAGCTATAGAAAAATGTATTTATTTTCTATAAATGGGATTCAACACATCGACAATCTACATATTCTGAAACTTTGATAATTTGTAAAGTATATACAGAGATCTTCAACTGTATTTTCTAATTACTGAATATTTGAAGGAATATTATTCATGTGCGCAGAAGAGCAGTTTTTTTTCACCGAAAGTGTCACTGCTGCTCTACGAGGTAAGATAATTACATTGTTGTTGAGTTGACGCATCCTTTAGTCACTAGCGAAGTATTCAGTCACCAAATTTCCCCTGTGACGTCAATCAAAGTCCTAATGATGGTAAATGACTGTACCTGAACAATAAATTAGTTAAGTATGTAAGAAAATGTACCATCTATTTTCTATTTATTTAAGTATATTCCTGAATTTATTCAACCAGAAGTAAATCAATAATGTTAACTATATCTGTGGAATGAATTGCATTCCATGAAACAAATTTCTCGTAAAAAAATTTGACTAATATAATAACAACACGTAAATCACGTCCCTGTAACCCAGGTAGCAATGAATGTTATTTAAATGTTAGAATAATATTATCCTGTAACCAAAAGTAATGTTATTTTCAATGTTAAAATAACATTATAAAAATGTTATATTTTCAATGTTAACATAATATTACTACCGAACCTTGAAATAACATTGGGAAATAATATTGAATGTTATGTTGTAATATTAATATAACATTTAAAAAATGTTGAATAATGTTATTTTAATATTAAACAAATGTTATCTAACATTTGTTTATTACGAACAAACCTTATAATAACATAGGGATATAATATTTAATGTTATGTTGTAATATTAAAATAACATTTAAAAAATGTAAAATAATGTTATTGTAATATCAAAAAAATGTTAATATAACATTTTTTAAATGTTATTTTAATATTACAACATAACATTCAATATTATTTCCCAATGTTATTTCAAGGTTCGGTTGTAATATTATGTTAACATTGAAAATATAACATTTTTATAATGTTATTTTAACATTGAAAATAACATTACTTTTGGTTACAGGATAATATTATTCTAACATTTAAATAACATTCATTGCTACCTGGGATATATGTATGTTCAATAATACATACCAACATGTACTATGTTCAATTATACATACTAACATGTATGTTCAATAATAAATACCAACATGTTCAATAATACATACCAACATGTATGTTCATTAATAAATACTAACATGTATGTTCAATAATACATACCAACATGTATGTTCAATAATAATTACCAAATTATGTATGTTCAATAATACATACTAACATGTATGTTCAATAATAAATATCAACATGTATGTTCAATAATACATTAATACATACCAACATGTATGTTCAATAATAAATGCTAACATGTATGTTCAATAATACATACCAACATGTATGTTCAATAATAATTACCATTATGTATGTTCAATAATACATACTAACATGTATGTTCAATAATAAATATTAACATGTATGTTCAATAATACATTAATACATACCAACATGTATGTTCAATAATAAATGCTGACATGTATGTTCAATAATAAATATCAACATGTATGTTCAATAATACATTAGTACATACCAACATGTATGTTCAAAAATAAATGCTAACATGTATGTTCAATAATACATACCAACATGTATGTTCAATAATAAATACTAACATGTATATTTAATAATACATACCAACATGTATGTTCAATAATAAATACTAACATGTATATTTAATAATACATACCAACATTTATGTTCAATAATTCCTTCCAATTAACCTCATGAGGGAACATCGCGGAGATATTGCTGGAAGGTTATTTTGCAATTGGTGAGGGAATTCTAGAAGACTTGAAGATTACAGGAAGGATAAACAAAAGAATGCAGGCGACAGTCGAATTCCTTATACACAACTGTCACGAGCATTCGATTTAGCATATCCTCCACTGTGTATGGACGTCTTACGGTACACCTCTCTGGCTTAACCCTGTGGAGGTGGCGGGGCTTCTGTCCGACTGGTGCGCACAACTTGGAGGAGGGAGTCGACTGGGCGCACACCTTGGAGGAGGGAGTCGACAACAGCACAAAACAGTGTACTCAGTATACTGAATCCATATGTTCAAATTGAAAAGACTTCACCAAGAGAACCTGTGAAAGGGACTAGAAGACTCAGACAGAAAGAAAAGTGGCTTCATGAACAAGGTCACCTATCACCGTCAATACTCATGTATGCATTAAAGCTACTCCGTGAATGCAGTTGCATACCAATAAATGTGACAAAAAGGGACACAAACACTGATGGCTGCACTCACGAATGGAAGAGGAAAATGAAGAGGTTATAGTAAATGAAGCCTACCTGACAGTAATACAATATCTGAGACATCGTAGTTGAAGAGAATTACACTAGCGCTATCCTCTAAAACTGCAAGTAGCTTTAAAAAAGTGAGAGTCATAGTGAAAATTAAATAAAGACAACACACAATCCAATTTACAACATTTCAGGACCAAGGAACAACATACACCCTTCTCTTCCATTCCCCAAAGATAGAATAGCTGAGCTTCGGGCTAAAGATAAACAGCTAAGATTACAGAGAACTGTATAGAGGTGGAACTTTAAAAGAATTCTTCATACTTTATATATTTTTAACTGAATATATGTAATTACATTGTAACTACTACTTTTAATTTCATTGCAACTATTAGTTTTAATTACATTATGTACTATTCTTGAATATGTTGTAAATTTGTAGTGTTCCTATTGGTAGTAGCAAATAAAGCAATGTGTACTATTATAAGGAACTATATTAGGAACTAGCCTTGTTGTTGATAGCTCATTCAAAATCTCTGCTTTCAATCTGATAATTATATTCTCTAAGTAGCTACAATGTAATTAAATGTACGAACAGTTAAAAATGTAAATTATTGAAAAGTAGTATGTGAATGATGTGATAGTACTGAAATTTTGTAATTTAAGAAAACTTGAAATGATTTAAATAGCTACATGTAATTAATACTATCAAAAACTATTCAATCTCTTCTATTCACCATATAGACAACTAAACTAAAGAGTCACACATGAAAGGAAATCGGGAAATAATTCAGCTCCTATAAATTTAAATAAAATATATTTTTAAATATATTATCCTTTCATAAAGTATATCAATCCTTAAAATCGTATGACTTTGGTATAAACTAATATCACCAGTTAGCTAAGAAATCTAACAAAAATAAACAAAAAATTAATAAATCCTTACCTACTTACAAAAAAAAACCAGTTTAATTAGTTACATTGGTCTCTTGACTCTCTTCCTCCAAATCATTGTCCTCTCTTGTAACCACGTTCTCCCTTCATCTCCTCTTCATCAGTCTATCTTTAGCATAGATCAGATTGTACCCCAAGTACTTGAGTATTTCAGCACATTCCACATTTGCACACAGGTGGTGATTCTTCATAGCCTCTGTGGGAGATATTTAAGTCAGGGGTTAATTCCTAAAAAAATATGTATAGTATATCTAAGTACTTAATTGAAGAAACTTACAATTTCTACTTTTGAATAAGAATAAACTTCTATATTGAAAAAAATTCATAACAATTAATTATACCTTCTCTCTCCTTGATGTTGGTAGCAGTTAATGTTATTTAATTAGACTGTGAAATGTATTTTAGGCTTTAGCATGTCTATATAAAGACTAGAAATCTGCACAACTCCACTCTTATTCATTACACTGTTCACACTTACCCAAGATGCATTTGAACAAGGACATCTCCTTGAAACACTTCTTTCCACTTCTGCCATGAAGGCTATAGTTCATTGCCACTTCTCTTGCCATCGAGTGGTTCATAAGATTGTTTGCAAGTGACCGAGCAGAGGTTCCATCGATGAGAGTTAGAGAAGAGACCAGATTGATCCTCTCATCTTCGGACTGCAAGACATCCTCGAGCAAAGTCATTCCTTCCTCAGAATCAATAGGGAGAGGAGGAATACTGCTCTCCGTAATTATGGTTTGGGTCGTTTTGTTCCCCCTAACCATTTTCCGGAGGACTTTTATTTCTTCCTTAAGCTCCAAAATTATATTATTGTTGGTAGTGAAGCCGACTTTTACAGTATCAATGACTTCCCTCATCATGCCGTCCAAGTTTGGAGTGGCAGTAATGTCATTGATGATAACTGTTGCAAATTCTTCATCTTTTGAGGTACTCGCCGTCATTGTAGCTGAAAAGATTCCTCATATAACTAACAAATTAAGATAATGAACTAAAGATAAGATAAAGTATTTTGCATTTAAGAGTATAAATGGCAGGCAAGTGCAAAACAGAACAAAATTTGAAAGATTCAATTAGTGACATTGGTCATGGATGCAGAAAAGATACTCTCAAAAGCAGAATCTGATTGTAAGTTTTTGAGCTAGCTAGCTATGGACTTTTTTAAACTGTTGTTTTTATTTATATATTTCATTCAAAGATATATATTTAAGTGATAGAATGTTCCACCTCACCATATGTTTAGTGCAGAAATGATCAAATATACATTTTCATGTCAAAGGTGTATTATACCTATTCAAAGATTTGTTAGTCGAGATTTTTTTTTATCAATCATATAAATTGAGAAAATCTTTTCTAAATACAATTTGACATTCCTGCAATTAACAATGTGGTCTTCCATAAAAGAGATCACTTGCTTTTTTATAGAGGTGCTCACATGAAGATTGAAAGTCAGTATACTTTTGGAATCAAAGGAAATATCACTTTAGATAAATGAAATATATTGATATATGTAAGTATATCATGAAAATCACGTTGGATGATAAATACACTGTTTTGAACCTTCAAGTCATATTATCCTCTTGTCTCATACTTCTTTTTTCAATTCAAATCAATTCAACTCATTATGAATTTTTCTTCTGAAATTTCAAGATTATTTATTTTTTATATATTATATTCAGTTGGGGGTTTAATGTCTGCTTTGGAACCAAAGGCCATATCACTGACGTTAAAAGGAAAATAAATACAAGGAACCAAGAAGATGGCAGTCAGACAGGAAAGTGGCTCCATGAACAAAGTCACCTACCACCATTCGGTGACAAGGCTCATGGATGCAGAAAAGCTACTCCGTGAATGCAGTCACTTACCAAGGAATGTGACGAAAAAGGACACAAGCACCGATGACTGCACTCACGAATGGAAAAGGAAAATGAAGAGATGATAGTAAATGAAGCCTGGCTTCGAGCCTACCTAACATAATATCTAAGACCTCGCAATTGAGGAGCATAACCCTAGCGCTATCCTTTAAAAAAATTATTATTAGCATGGTAAAAATGAAAAAGACAATCCATAATCCAAATAACAACAGTTCAGGGCCCAAGGGACGCCACCCCCTTCTCTTCCATTCACAACAGACATATGCAGGATATATAGAGCCCCTGGGGGACCTTAAAAAACGAAGGACATAGCTATGGTGAAAATGAAAAGAAGAAGGCATTACACAATCCAAAATGCAATATCTCATTTAACATAGGAACCTCCTTATCTTTCCAATTACCAGACAGATTCAAAATTGATATAGCTGACAGTGGACGAAATTGCTTGGTCAACATAAAGTCATTATTTTTTTTTTTTTAAAGAGAAAATGAAACAAAAATTAAAATGGAAAACATACAATTTAAAAGGAAAACATAAAATTATACATTGTGGTTCCACAATTCCATTGAACTAAATACAAAATCAAAAATAAAAGTATGAAAGAAAAAAAAAGAAAACATTTTTATAAATACCGCACAGCCAAAAAAGATTGTTTCCTATACACTATTAATACAAGTAGCTATATTAGCTATATGAAGTAGCTATAATAAATATTAAGTAGCTACTTAATATCATTTTGAACTATATCAATCTAGCAATTCTTTTTCTGCTACTAGATTGTCAATCTCTATTTCATCTGCGTTTTTTGATTCTTCTGCGTCTTCGTTATCAGATTCTTTTTTTTCACGTTTTTTATACTTGCTATGAATCAGCCAGATCCCAACAACTCTTTCAATCTCAGTGACTGTGATCCCAGCATAATTAGAGTTTTCCATTATTGAACCTGTAAGTTCAATATAAAAGATTTTACACACCAAAAAAAGACCACATCAAAGAGCACATCATTTTCTACTAAGATCCCTCAAAAACATTTAATTGCGATGCTAACTATTATTTCATAATGGAGATCAAAGTTGAAATATATTTCTATATTAAATATATATTACTATAAAATTCCCAAATTGATCATAAAATGATCTTACTCACTTTTAATGCACTTGAATAGTTCAAGGCTGTCAAACTTCAGTTTTTTTCCAGTTCTTCCTTTCAAAGAGTAGAGCACTCCTATTTGAGGAGAAATCAGTTTTCTCAACATCACATGGAGAGCACCTTTGTATGATACTCCACCTAAACTCTTCAAATATTTAATTAAAGCATTTTTCGTATCTTCTTCATTTTTCAAGGTAAGATCAAAATCATCCAGATCATCAGTAGATTGAAACGGGAAATCAGGAAATATGATTTCCTTTTCACCTTTGTTAGAAGTGCTTTTGTTCATTGCTTTTAGTATCTTTATATCCTGTCCAATAGTGAGAACTTCTTTGTGAATTAAATCATTACTCATCCTTATTTGACAACAGACTTTCAGCATTTCAGTACGCAGAAGTTTAATTTCGTTTCTGCAATTGGAACAGGATCCACTAGGCTCTCCAATGGTTGATTTGGGTTTTCCTGGAGTAAAATATTGTTTTTAATATAGCAAAGCAATGAGCTTTTAAGTTTAAACCCTTTATAAGTGCATAATTCAGATTAATGTTCAAATCTGGAATTTTAACTTCAGTTCATCAAGAATTAAGAAATATATAAAATTCAAAAGTTAGATTTAATTATAAATTCTGTCATTTAACAAATAATATTGAAACAAAATAAAGTATATAAGTAAGTGCACAATTAAACACAAGTCATGACTTATGATCATAATTAGAAACTATTTATATTTATTTCTATATTCTGTATTTAATATTTATAATAAAAATTAGCAAATAAAGTAAATAAACACAACTTTTAATATTTCAAATTAAAGACTCAGATTAATATGAAAAGAATTTGCATGTTAGGTATATAATAAATTTTTATATTCATTTTTCTAATAAAAATAAAGGAAGTTAGAGATAAATATATTTATTGTACTGGTAATTAGTGAGTGGTAAACATAATTTATGTTCATGAGTCATGTTTTATTGTTCACATTTCAAATTTACTTTGTTTCTTTAATTTTATTTATAAAATAAAGGAATTTAAATTTAGAAGTTGAAACTAAATTTTTAATTTATCCTTATTTCTTGATTGACTATTTAAATTTCCCGCTTGTAATTGTTATAAACAAATTCAAAGTATTGGTATTGGCTCAAATATCAGTATTGGTCTCAATATTAAAATGGGTATTGGTATTGGCTAAAAATTCAGTATCGTCCCATGACTACTTTACAAACATGAAATAACTAACCTGAAGAACTGAAGCACAGTTTTTTCACAGGAGGAGGAGGAAATGCCAGCTCCTCATCTTCTTCAGACAAAGATATAGCTCTACTGGATCTCGAATTTTTCTTTAGAGAAGTAGAAGCTTGAATTGTATGAGAAGTAGAGCAGGTATCCGAATCACTTGAGTTGTACTCAGTGGTTATATTTTCTGCTTCTTTTAATTTTAATCTCATCTCTTCATAAGTTGCTGCCTCATACTTGACTCTACACTTGACCATGGCCCAATCTTCATGAGGTGGCTCCTTTCTCTTTACCAATCTTGAAATATTCTCAGATTTTTTTGGCCAGAAGCAATACTTCCATCCATTTACTTCTGTAACCCAAGATTTTGGAACCCCTTCCACACTATTTTCAATTTCAAAAATAACAATTAAATACATAACTAGCCTGTTCAATTTTTGTCAAAAAAATTTGGCCAAGGTATATGGGTTAAAACATGGTCAATACCAATACTTTCTACCTGTATAATAGTTATGTATCAACTAGAAGGAAATTAAATTTCAGTTCATTCAAGGAATAAAGATTAAACTGTCAAACTTAATTTATTCCTTATTTCTTAATGAACTGAAATTATATTTCCTGTTAGTTATTACTTATTATATACAAATACAAAGTATTGGTATTGACAACATAAACATTATTATCGTCCCATCACTAGAAACTTTATACAAGAGGTTGGTAACATTAATAGGATTATGAGTGAGTTTATAGAAGAGGAATGACTGCATATCCTTTCGAATACGGACATATGAAACACTTTGCCTTCACATTTTGCTTATTTTTGGAAATAATCTTAGTTTTACTAGATGTTTTGTACATATTAATAAAGCTAGTATTTATTGGTTTTTCAAATAATGGTGTTTTTTTTACAAATATTTTCAGGTAAATTTTGTCTTTCACCTGTTTTACAATTTGTCCTACATTATCATCATCTAGTAACACGCAGGAATTCTTTAAATCACCAATGATAATATTAAATCCATTTATTGTACGAACTCGTCCAAATTTTTTATGAGATTTCTCAGAAAAAAGTGGAAGTCCTCATCTCTGACAATCTGCGGCTAATTTGGGCTAAGGGATTAGATCCGGATCTGATCCGTTTCTTCATTATTCCTAAGAAATTCTCAAATTGGAAGGCACTAAAAGAATCTAGTGATCCTAATCTTCTAACATCATTTGTTAAGTGCAAAAGAGAATGTATATTGTATACAATACTAACATTCTTATATATTTGATCAAAGTCATGGACAAATTTTGATATCAACATTTCTGCATAGTCAACAAATTCAGAATCTTGAGTAAATTCACTTGAACATAAAATTCTTATAGCCACAGACAGTATAAGAAAATGATTCCATTTATCCTTAGGCAATTGACTCTGCATACATAATAATCCAACATACAAGAGAAATGTTCTACATTCAGATGCTTTCCATTTTTCACTATAACTGAAATCATTAGGTTTCCTATTAAATTCTATAGGAAGATATTTTTTACAATCAGACAAACTCTTAGTTATTTCTCCTTTAGAAAAAATAGATAGCTTAAAGGGTATAACAGACATCCACAAATGTAAAAGTTTCCTAGTAATACCTAATAATACCAAATGCATATAATCTAGAGGAAAAGCTGTTATCATATTGATGGAGAGGGTTTCAAGGGGTGAATCGCCTACATGATGGGTAATGTCTGCTCTCGAGCGAAATTCATCATCACTGCGTAACTGCATGGAACACTTGTCATATGATATTGACCGTGCCTTATCATTATACTTCCCTTTAGTATAACAATGATCACAAGCATAATATGCACCATGTTGCTTGATTTGTTTGATGAATGACTTGGCTGGTGCATCAGCAATAATGGCCCTCACTTTGATAGAATATTCTATGCCCTTGTACATGATTGATGTGAATTCTCTCATTTCTTCAGTAAATTTTTGCAGATAAGAATTTATATCAGGTTTCCTAGCACCACAATAAATGCCAATGACAAGAGGCATCATGTAAACATTGTTAATGGTACATAAAATAGGCCAAAAAGATATAGGAGAAGACCTGTACAATGGAATTCCGTCAATGTTAAAATTTAAATATAAACAAGAGTCTATTTTATTAATAACATCTGTTCCATAATTTTCTAAGAAGCTGTTCAAACAAAATTTTACACCAAAATAACAGAACTCACCACCCTCTTCAAATTTATCAATATTAAAAGAGGTGGAAGTTGTACCTAACAATGTTCTAGCATCTAATGGCAAGTCTTCGTGTAACGGTTTAAGTAACTTCAAAAGTCCATTAAGTGCAGAATGACTAATGTTATGGGCTAATGCCCAAGTTTTCAATGGGTGTTTCAAGTCAGTGTTAACATTAGCTGCACTTACATTATCTTCAACATCGGTTTGCTCCTCTCCATAGATCTCAATATCAGGAATTTCATTTGTATCACTACATGTTTCTTCCGATTTTTCACTAATTATATGTACACTTTCGGTTTCATCGCAGCTCTGAGACTGAGTAGGTCTAGCTATACTAGGAGATAATGGCAGGCAAACCGAATCTGAACTGCCAGAAGCAGAATTCAAATTAGTTTCTTCTACATTTTCACTGACAAAGGTTTTATCATTTTCCTCTTTACCATCAACGCACTGAAGATATAATCTTTGTTTCTTACGGATGTCATAATAATTTCTAGACATTTTTACTAAAAAACACCTAGCTAATTCACTTCACTCGCAACTTATTCAAGCACATGCAGGCTCACAGCACAAAGACGAAGGACGCACTGAAAACCGCCAAGAACGTACCACATGCATAAACATGAGTAATGAAATAATAATATTTAGAAGACCAAGTAATTAAAATAATACAATTTACTCTATGGTCTAAAACCTCATAGAAAGTAACATATTGGGATAATATAGATCAATCAATTACAATGTAAATGTTGAAATCCACTTAAAACTTTATCCGTAGATGGAGCTGGTGTTACAATGAGCGCGTGCATTTTGTGTTTCAGTTACCATGTATGTACGTAGCATAACACATACGTGAGTTGCCAGTTAGTTAATTCAATGAATTGATAACTGTTATAAATTTGAAGTGAAAAACTGTTACAAACAATATTTAATAGGTAATCGAAATTATATTTATACTTTTAATTGAAAGTGTTCTATATGTATAACGAGAGAAGAATAAAACCCATGATAAGTAAAAGATTTCAAATTAAAATAATTGGGTACTTAATTAACGTAACAGTAAAACGTATTTAAATTGAGAACTCATTTTGAATAAGTAGGTACATTGGGTAAACACCCAATTCTCGGACAAACACAGTTTACGAACAGTGGGCGTGAACCCCAGGATCCGACAGACTTAAATTAATGAATTCTGCTTATAATAAACATTTGATTGGCCATATGATCGATAACTGTGTTACGTTCGGTAATTGGGTGTTTACCCTTGTAAGATACATGGAAATCTTCACTAAATCAAAATGGAATTAGGTATATGTATATAGTGGAAACGTTTTGTAGGTATGATTTTCTATCATAATACGTATGTAAAGTTATATTTTAGTATTTATTTTAAACATTATTCAAATAGTATGTTGAATATTGTTATATTATTTACGTATAACCTTATTATAATACTAACTTATAATCTTATTATAACATTAAAATATAAGTATTATTTTAATGTTATCGAGTAACCTTATTATAATATATATGCATAATCTTAATATAATAAAGCTTTCGAATATTTAGTACTAATGTTATATTTATATTTTTATAAGGTTAGATTATAACATGAACTTCTAATATTATAAGCTAATGTTAAAATAATATTAATATAATAATACAAAAATAACATTCAACATAAATATAACATTCAAACATTATAATAACATTAATATAATGTTCGATTGCTAGCTGGGAAGCTCGATGGCGATATTTAGTCAATCAATTTATCTTAACAATATCTGTAGATTTAAAAGATATAACTTTTATATAACTTGTTAATCACCACTCACCTGGTTTAACTGCTACGCCAAATATTGTGGAAAACTTACCACAATGCACGAGTCATTAGATTGAGGATTTCCATCATTAACTCTTGATTAATAATATAAGCTTAACAAATTCATTAACTAAATGAATGATAGTACCCCGTGCTGTATTCGTGATACTGTATCATATAGGCAAGGTACAGATTTTATTATAATT